>JAQGAV010000593.1:0-30041 GCA_034691345.1 Phasmarhabditis papillosa
CGCCCCCTCCTCCACCAGAGATAGAAGCTCCTAAATCACAGTGAGTAGGGAGGGAACTTATGGATAAATGGGAGTGGTCTATTCATCTAAATGAATATAGTAGAGATGCTAGAAAGAAGAAGAGAGTTGTCTTTCATTAACAGAAATCTCGGTACTTGTGTTCTCCCAGCAAGGGTCAAGGTATTTTAGTTACAAACATTTAAGAGTTATAAAAACCTTTATCAAAATAACATGTTTCAGATTAAAAATTGCGACAAGTGCCGAGAAAACTCCGAAAAGCAACAGCAAATTGGCTGAAACGGCCGGCACTTCGCCAACCGGAACTACGAAATCTGCTGAGAAAGGGACCGCCCCTAATAGTAAGGTTAGTTTAAAGTGAATGAGGGGTTTGTAGGGAATGTGTGTAGTCTCTTCTATAAAGGATTTATATCTTATAATCCATATATTCTGGTTTATAGGAACTAATTTCGGAATAACGATCATAATGATACTGTTTTAGCCGGCTACAACAAATTCGAAGGTGCTCGGAAAATCTTTGGAAGCCTCCGTTGGTACCCCAACAGATGGAGCCAAGAAGGAAAAGCAGAAAAATCCGGTAGGTTTAGAAAGAAACATTTAGTTTCTTTTAGGAATTAGATGTTTAGGAATACAGGAATAACTAGGTCTACTTAAATGAAGTCGGGTTCTTTAAACATACTTAATTGAAACGGCTAGAAACATAAATAGTTTCTAAATTTCATTTATTTATTAGAAAAATAACATAATTTCTTTTATTTTAGGGCTGGGTGAAACCGGTGTTCGCCATCTCCACGGGCCTTGCTGTAGTCACAATGATTAGCAGTATTATTCTGGGACTCATGTTGTTTGGAGTTCTCTAATCAATAAAATCAATCAATAATGATAATAATAATATATTATTGTATGTTGTGTATGATCATTTTCAACCATTTCAGTCGAATAAATAAGTTTTTTGAACCCTCTTTGTAATTTATTTACGTACACTAGTATTTTTACTAACTATACTATTCAACAATCGAATTGTTTTCATTTAAAGGTCTCGGTGATCTAGTTAGGGTGCTATTCTACTGTTATGCCTGCGTCTCTTCTTGTATTAGACTCATTTCTTATTCTCTCGCCGGTGTACAATCGCTAGCTGATATACGCTGTACGCTAGGGTGTCCTCCCGAGTTGTTTTTAAATTTTTAGGTTATTACCTCAAGTTTAAGGTAAACATTAGATTCAACCATTGTAAAATGTGTTGATATCAATAATTTTGGAAAGCTTGACCGGGGATCCGGTTGAGCAAAATGATTGTAATTGTAATGGCTAGGTAACATATTGTTCAAAGCGGTTCAGGCCTATAATCGAGTCAATAATGAACAATACAATACCATGTTGTGATTTGTTCTTGTAGGTTTTCAATTACATCATGATATCACAGAGATCAGAATTATCAATCAGCAGATAACTTATTATCAATCAATAACTTATATACTTTATTGATAAGATGACAATAAGATGAAAACTTTGTTTTCCTAAGAAACTGATAAAAATATCTTTATGTTGAGGAATTTAACAAACTACAAGGGAAATTTAGTTAAAACCGAATTAGCTGAGAAGAGGAGCTTCTTCGAAATATTTCTTCATATCTTCGTGTCTCCCATTTTTAGAATTTCGTTCGGAAGTTTTTATTTTTATTCATTTCATACTATGTTAACGCTACTGGCTAGTCTTCATTTGATGTAAGTTCTAGAGTAAAAACTGGCGTTGTCGGACACCGGCTTGTCCCTTACACCATTTTCGGGCCGAGTTTTCGTAACCTAAATTTTAGTTTTTTCTTAAATTTTTTTTTGTAAGCGGTTATTAATTTTACAATCTTTCTTTTCCAGATTTAGAGTAGTGTTCTACTTAATTCTGCTGCCGTTGGTATTATTTCAATGCAAACGGAAAAAACCTCATGTTAGTTTATTAACTTTATTAAATAATATAAATCTAATTTAGTTTGAGAAGAATTCGGTTCGAATGGATTGTACAACATCAACTACTAATACACAACGAAACTCAAATTCACAGAAATCACAGAAATCACAGAAATCACAGAAATCACAGAGATCAGTCAGAGCTAGAGAGCAGGAGAAGAAGCAGATTACACCTACAGTAACCAAGTCAAATAGGGAGGTATGTTAAATAAGGGGGAGGGGGAGGGGGGCGGCGGTTACTCACAATTTCAACCATAAATAAGAAGATTGATGTAAGGAGGACGGAATAATGGGAATGAAAATGATGCCTAAGAGTTTCAATACTGATATTGTTGAAAGCATCAAAGCTTTGGAGCCAATGGGGCTACCCTTAAACAGGAAAAAGAAAAAACAACTTGCATTACTGGCTTTCTTCATCAAACTCGGTTTATATACTCAAAGCTTAGTTTTCCAGTAATATACTCGAAACTTGTTTAAAGTTATTCAAATCCAGACTGTTATCATTTCAGAGTAAATTGCTGCCGACTCAGATGACAAGGAAAGAATCGTTAGCCAGCAAAGCTGCCGCTACAGTGCCAGTGGAGTCGCAATGTGTGCCAGTAGTTGCCAAAGAAGGGCCGGTACCTGCGGTGTTACGAACGAAGCCAACTCAGACCACCAACTACGATAATCATCCTGCTCTAAATAGAACAATGATTAAGAAGGATGAAGTTAAGATTGTGGAGGAAAAGATGGAAACTAAGAAAACGACAGTGAATGAGAAGAGTATTGTTAATAATAGAACTAATCTCATTGCTCCGCTGGAACACGCCTGTTTTGATACTGTGAGTTTTTAGGAAAGAATATAGGGGCGGGGCACGGATCTCCTGAAGACTGTAACTTGTTAAGAGAGTTCTATTGTTTTAGTTGAGAAACTTGTGAAATGAGGAAAGTGGACGGGTCCAATATTCAACGCTTTGTGATAGGTGTGGTTCGACTTGAATGGAAATTGAGAGCCCTATTCTTTAATTACAGAACTTTGGCCATTAACGAAAAATATAGTGTTGTTACAAAGATTCGATTATTTTCGGTAACTTATGTACTTCTAGATGCCGGATACGAGAGACGGTAGATCTGAGCCGTCAATCGATAATTATCTAAACAATCTTGTAAAGACAAAGACGAAAACATTAGTAGCAAGTGAAATGACAGCAAATACACAAATGGAGGTAGGGTTACTATAAATAAAACATAATGGCACTAGGGTTACTGTAACTAAAGCAAAATGGTACTAGGGTTACTGTAAATAAAGCAAAATGGTACTAGGGTTACTGTAAATAAAGCAAAATGGTACTAGGGTTACTGTAACTAAAGCAAAATGGTACTAGGGTTACTATAAATAAAGCATAATGGTACTAGGGTTACTGTAAATAAAGCAAAATGGTACTAGGGTTACTGTAAATAAAGCAAAATAAACGAATTGTTGTATACTAAATTACTTTACCTACGAAACTAATCAAACTATTTAACTATCTATTTTCAGGTAGATGGATCAAATATAAACAAGACGCTGTTAAAGAGACAATCTTGTGAGACACAACAGAGCAGAGTTTAGGTAAGTAGATTTAACTAAGTAGTTACAGTAACCCTTGTTCGGTGCGAGACCAATTACGTATATTAATGTATATTTACATTCTTTATATCTATAATTTGTATTTTAGATTCTTATGTACAAAATGATCAATTACATAAATAAACAGTAAACAATACTTGAATTGAGAATAAAGCTATCGGTTCTTTTTGTTTTGTTTATTTTTTCCCTCCAATTAGTGCTTTCTAATGTAATTGCCTGCGTCTCTTCTGGTATTTGTCTCATTTCTTGTTCTCTCGCCGGTGTACAATCGCTAGCTGATATACGCTGCACGCAAGGGTGTCCTTCCGAGTTGTTTCGAAATTTTTAGGTTTATACCTCGATTTTAAGGTAAACATTAGATTCAACCATTGAAAAATGTGTTGAAAACAATAATTTTGGAAAGCTTGATCGGGGTTCCGGTTGAGCAATATGATTGTAATTCTGTTAAATGAAAAAAAATAAAGTTCCTAAATGCAAAAACAGAAAGTGAATAGTCATACCCTCTAAACCAAATACTTTTCACCGCTCAGGATGTTCAAAGCGTCATAGTTGCATTGCAGCAACAGACCTCTGATAGAACTATTTACATAAATTAAGCTAAAGTATTCAAGAGTAAGAGCTTCTAGAGCTTGACCCTCTTTACATCACTGAGCAACTTATGCTGTATTGTAGCTTTATCCATTATTGGCTTCTTCTGTCAGTAAGAGCTGTTGCTATTTATAAACTAGCTAATTTGCTCTAGTTTTAATTTCTGCTCTAATAACAATGTTTGTTTCTAGAAATAGGAGACAAGTCTTGCTACATGGGTGATGGTGGATATACTGCCCCTTCTGCTACAGTCAATGCCGGCTTCAACTATGCTCGTGAGGATTATGCCTATGGAGGAAGCAGTTCCGGAGGATCAACCAATAATCAATCAGTTAGGTAGGGAAAAGATCAATGGGTTAATTAGGAACAGCCCTTTAAATAATTTGGGTTACTGTAGCTCTATATTAGCCTGTGCAGTCCTTTATTAACCTTATTCTATTATTTTTGGCGGCGGTTCTTCTACTCCTGGTGTCACTAAGCCCCGCATGAATCAGTCTTGCTATATGGGACCTCCATAATCGATATGTGATAAATATTTGAATAAATATTTTTGTAAATTATTGTTTGTTATTGTTGGGGATAAAATAATAAATTTATGCTTCGTTCACAATCTGATGCATGACGCTTTTGTGAAACCAAGGTAGCTCGATGATTCCAGTATAAAACTACCCTATGATGATTGGAAATTCACCTAAAATGGAATATTTGCCCAATGATACACATCGAACTTTTGCTACTCTTTTATTTCGTAAGTGGCGCACATTTCTTAATGTTGATGGTTCAATTTCGTGATGGTCATGTGGATTAGCGGCGGGTTACTGTAAACGGTATCAAATATGAGAGGTGTGCGCGGCTTGCGGAGGGGGCGGGGCTGCCCGTCGCTAACTATATTCTTTCATCTTGTTTATGTTTTCTTTTAAAGTTCCAGCATAAACGTTCAATTCAACTCGAATCTTTGAATAATGTTCATATATTTCAACAATAATGATAATAATAATAATAATAGTAATAATAATAAAACATAATAAAAATCTGTTCTTCACAAATGCGGATTTAGTAAAATACATAAAGAGAACTGAATTATATAAAATAACTGACAATAGTCACGTAGTACAGCCAATCTCAAATCATAATATAGCTTATTTTATTTAATGGAAGTTATTCTGGTTTACCTATTTTGGTTGTTAAAACGCCACTTTGAGCATAAAAATGGGAACCGGGTCTATCTGGATTGGGATTTAATTCACTGGGGGGTCAAGGGAGAGTAACCGGGGTTGGAAAACACGTGAAATGCGTCAAGGAAGCGACTTGGCGCAAACCGGGTGCTAATGAGTTTGCTAATAGTAAAGTAGTATAAGATAAATGGATACCCGTGAATGAAAAGTCTTAATAAACTAATAAACTGAGTGAGGGCAACGGTCTAATATAAATGGGTAGAATAACAACAATAATACTCGTTACATATACAAAATTAGTAGAGAAAACTAGCAAAATGCGAATTAATGCCGAAAAAATGCCAAAGAATTGCCGGAAGTTAGCGAGTTGAGATTACGAATGGGCTGGCTAGTCGATCCCGTATAGGAAAATAATCAATAAAAGTCTGCGGGACGGTCCAGGCGAAAGGGGCCCGGATCTCCTGGATTAGGAACTCCAGAACCGACCTTCCGTCTGGAGCCCAAATTAATCAATAATATGAAATGTTACCTGTAACTAAAGGAGAGAGCATGGGTAAGAAGGACTAACTAGTTTCAAGGACTGTCCGGCGAGCTTAAAGGTCGGAATAGTCCTTTAAATTCTAGCCAATTTGTTTTCTATAAAGTCTAGACCACTAGTACGGTATGCTAATACACGACTGTTTAGATTCTTTCAGGAAGTTACAAGCCTCTACCAACTTCTCTAATATTCTTATCACCGCAGATTTAATGAAACCGCGCATGTGGCCTAGATTTTTAAACATTCTCTATAACATAAGTTGGTACAATTTAAGTAAATCACCGGTAATTGGGGCCAAAGTCGGGTATTTCAATATCTCGGTATCCTTTAAGCCAGTAGGTGGTCTGTTTGCCTTTGCCTTTCATTTCTACTTCACCGCGGAGGTCTAGATGGAAATCGGGATCCATACAGAGTATGTCTTTAGTTTCGGAAGAAACGTGGATTCGAAGGGCTGAAACAGAATAATCAGATAAAATGCTGTTAACAAATATTAATATACATATTATTAGTGTTAACGCTTAACAAATCGTCTTTATTTAAATACAGGGGTTTTGAGAGTTCAAAGATTTGCTCTTCAACCAAATAGATTTCCTTAAAACTTTTCTAAAATATTAGTTGAACTATTGGAAAAATATATTGTCACTTTTGTTTGCTTGTATAGTCTCCACCAAGAGCTCGCTTTCTAGAGCATTTTTCTGGTCAGAGGTAGCTATCAGGCCGGGCCGGGCTGGGTAAGGCCGGGTTAGGCCAGGCCGGTAACAAGCTTTGTGTACGTCCAGAGGTGGTTATCCGGCCGACCCGGCCGGGTTTTCAAAATTTCAGGCCGGGCCGGTAACTCTAATTCTGGGTTGAGTGCTCTGGTAGAGCGTTGTTAAAAAGCGATTTGAAATACTATTGAAGAAAGTAGTATAACAAGGCTGCTCCGCAGGAAACTCAGTTAATTTATTAATTTCTCAATAACTTACGGAGTCCATTGCTTTCCATTCGACTGGAGGTGTTCACAGTGTCACCGAATAGACAGTATCTAGGCATTTTGGAACCGACAACGCCGGCTACCACCGAACCTATAGCAATAGAAGATATACATAAGTCAAATGTTTCTTTAGAATGAATGGATACTTAATTGATGACTTGATGATTTTCTCGTCCCTTTACTCATTTGACTCATTTTCAAGAAAAAAGCTTTAACCCATCAAAAACTTATATTTGTGGTTATATAGACTGGACAATTTACAGTCGACGGACAAACTTCATTCAATTTAAAGGTCTGAGTGAAAACTTTAAAAGGCGCAAAATACTTAGTTTCACAAATATAAATTAATTGCCTCAGAAAATTAATTTAGATGTGGTGTTGTACATTGCATCCTTGAGTAGTCCGCGTTTTTCGCGCCATCGCTCGGCCGTGTCCAATAAAATTTGCAATTTGTACAGTATACCCTTACATAAGACTATAGCATTTCCCTATAGCATTTGCCGCCGACTATAGCATTTCTCCAATCTAGCTATTATAGACCCCCCCCCCTTGTTTTCTTTTCGAGACCTACCAGAATGCATTCCAATCCTTAGTTTAAGTTGTTCTGTCGGTCTATGTCTAATAACAAAGTTCTTTACTTTTTGTAGTAAAGCCAATGACATTTGTGCTATTTGTGAAGCATGGTCTTCTCTTCTTTCAGGAAGACCTGAGACCACCATGTAAGCATCGCCTAAAGCCAATAGTTTAATTAAACAATGTTGCATTTTGTTGAATATAAAAAAATAGTTTAGTTGCAAAATCTTTATCATGATATAGTCGGATTCAAAACGAATAATGGAGTGTAGAAAATAATTTTCAAGCCAAAACTGCTTGTACGCCTTGTAAATAATTTTCTGCACTCCAAAATTCGTTTTAAATCGGACTTTAGTACCGCAAGTGATTTCACTGAGAGCAATCTCAATATAGTCGACGGCCAACGTTTATGCTCATTAAAGGTCTGGGCGCTCTAATGTCAGCGCGAAAATTCGAAAATTTTAAACTAGTTTTAACTTAATATTTCACTCTAAATACTTTGCTAGTGCGCGCAATTGCAAAAACCTGCCCCATTGAGTTTGCAGCTCGCACCGTATACTCTTGCCTAAGCCTTTGCCGTTGACTATAGTAAATATTGTCATAGTCAAGTTCAAAAGTAAAGAGACTGTTAAAATAGTAAAAGGCCCATTTTACAACACTTTCCCTTCAAACTTTGTTAAATTCCCAACTTTCTCATAACAATGCGCAAAAGACACGGCGGTTTTACTCTACTACGGTAGAGTTTGGCAGATCAACCAGAAAATCAACCGGGTTGGGGTAAAACGGGTCAAAACGCCTAGCTCTACACTACAGTATAGTAAAATTCTAGCAAATTCTACGATCAGCACCGCGAGTAATAATGGAGTGTCACTTGCAAAAGGGGCTCAGACGAGCATTGAATTCTTTACACTCCTTTATTACTCTTGGCGCTGACTATATATAAGTATGAACATACCGATAGTTTCTACTTTATAGACCTTAAAGTTATCGACAACACCATCAAACGCCAAGTATAAATCGTTTAGGAGAGTGACAACCTGTAAACATATATGTTTAATTATTTTTATTTAAACATAATAAAGTTATAAAAGAACAATAACAAACCTGTAATGGAGTACTATCCGATGAAAGAGCTGTAAATCCGACAATATCCGAGAAATAGATGGTTACCTTATCATAGGTTTCTGCTTGAACCGCTTGACCAAGGATTAGCTAAAACAAGAAGATATGTTGTAGTTGAAATTATCCGCAATAGAATATTATTCTTAGTTCATCAGGAACACAAGCAAGCTATTCTATTAACTAACCCTATTAATAGGTTTAGTTATAGTCTGTTTCAAAACCTAGACTACATTGCGCCGGCCTTGTACGATGCGCTGTGATGTGAATTTTGTCTTTAAAAGTTCTCTCGCCTGAAGTGAGGGAACAGATTTTTCACCTCATTTGAGGACAAATGTTGCAACATCGCGTATCGTATGAAACCGGCGCAATGGAGTCTAGGTTTTGAAACGGACTATAATAGAAGCTTATTTGCTTAGTCCATAAGTCAAAATGGGATGATAATGCTTCGAAGGGACCACCAGAGATTAGAATCGGCGAGAAAGAATAGTTGAGAAGGTCATTGCAAAGAGTCCGGTTCAATATAATTCTGATCTCTGGTAATCCCTGTTTGAAGCCATTTTAATAACTAACAACCCAGGTATTCAACCCTATTTATTGAAATGAATATAGATATTCCTCTTTTACCAAAAAAACTTATGAACTTTTATGTTGCTATAAAACTATAGTCCAACTCAAGACCTACGTTTCCTGCGCGGTATCACGAGCGGGGTTCTGTGTTATAAAATATGAATGTACCTTTGGAGAAAACACTCCACGTGGACCGATTTTACATTCATTTTAGATAACACTGCGCACCGCTCGTGATGCCGCGCTGGAAACCTAGGTCTTGTGATAGACTATATCAGAAAGTTATAAATTTCATAGGATTGAGAGATTGAAATGGGTATCTAACCTGATCAGCTACGGAAGGCGGCAGTAGTTGATGTAGTAACTCTTCTACTTTTTTCTTTTCTTCTAAATAATCTCTTGTTCTTTCTTCCACTAATCCTTCTAGATTATTAGCATATTGCTCCATTCTCTTTAGAAGATTATCCACTAGATTAGGGGTCTCGTTGTCTCTGAAATAGGCTATTGAACAATTGTAGATACTTTATAAATAATAATTTCTATAAATATACAATGTCTATTTTTCAAACAAGAGATTTATACAAGAGAAAGTGTCCGTAGTTTTGATTGGACTCCCCGTAGCTGCAGAAGCTTGGAAAACTAGCAGCTTACTTATCCCATGTTTCGTGCACCCGAAGATTGAATGTTAGACAATGCTTGCTAACGGAGACAGTAGAATTAAAGGATAGTGTTCCCATTTTAAACTTAAAATTCATTTTCCACTAGAATGCTGAAACCACAACATTTGAAAAAACTCAGTCGCACAGATTAAGCTATGGCCTTTCCAATGATATATAAATAAGCATAAATTCTTTGGTGAACCAATCCAGGAATGGTGCCGCAAGATTTCACCATTTGAATTTGCTTTTTTCCGTTACCTTAGGGCGCGGCGAGCCGTGTAGAAAGGAGCTGTCTTTGCTAATAAGATTCATATTGAACTATACCGAATAGACGATAACTCTTGATAAGATAAGATAAGATGTTTATAATTGTTCGCTCCCTTATATAGTTTAACTAACCTATTTAATTGTCTGACGTTCTTTCTAACAAGACTAATATCTGGCCTAGTCTCTTCACATTCATTCCAACATTGTCGCATTAACCTTTCTAGGTCCTAAAATTAACTATTACCTCAATGTCTAATAACATTTTCAACTATTATTATAATATATTTAAGTTAGTTTCTAGAAACAAATAACTATAGTCCGTTTCAAAAGCTAGACTACATTGAGCGGGCCTCGTACTATGCGCGGTGTTGCAAAATTTGCAACAAATTCGAAAAATGCCTTCCCTCTCTTCGGCCGAGAGAACAAGGCAAAATTTACAACAACGCGCATAGTATGAGGCCGGCGCAATATAGTCTAGGCTTTGAAACATAATGTACATAAAAATTTCCTCATTTATAAAGTATTGTCAACTATAGCTTTTTTTAGTTATTAGGACTTATATAGTTTATTCGAAATGGTTGTATAATTAATTAATATTTTTCAAGCTTACCGCAGCTTCCTCCACTTGTTTTGGGTCTTCCTTTATCTCCAGATTATCCGAAGGTGACTGAGGCAACGGGATCTTAGGTCGGAAAGGCTCTTCGTCGAGTAGAACACGCTTCTTTATTCGAGTGATTATGTCTAAACAAAAGATAATATCTTCAAAATAGTTGTTTACAGAAAGTTTCCAAAATGCTGAAATTTGTTGTTTTCAATTGTTGTTTCTACAATTTCAAGTGAACGGGGCGGGGTCCGAACTGTACAGTGATGTACTCTCTGTCTACCATTGGGGCCTGGCCCAGGTCTAACAATTTACAGATAAGCCGGGCCTTATGGCAGTGGAGTAATGTGATTTGTTTGTCCTAACAATAAGATTCACTTTGTTCTTACCTTTAGGCGCCATATTCTCATCCTCTACCCAGAATGCTCCCTTTCGGTAGAGCATCTCATGTAATATAATAGAGAATGAGTACATATCTCCCTTCTGAGTTCCCATGGGAGGTGGAGCCGTGGCCCGGAGTAGTTCTGGAGCCGTCCACAACATTTCTAAAATAAGAAGGTTGTCAGTGTAAAGGATAAGGAAGAGAATTATTCTCTCATAAACAAGAAGATGATATGAAGTTTCATATTCGCTCACTATAAGCTCACGAAAACTGCTCACCAAATCGAGTCCAGTCTTTCAAAAAATATAGGCATACTTATAGTCTGATTCAAGAGGAATAATGGAGTGTTACTTGCATATACTTGCATGAAAATTTGCGAAAATATTTTTGGTTTTCGATCACTTTCAGAGCCATTTTCAACGAGATTCTTTTTTAACACTCCATTATTACTCTTAAATAAAACTATAGATGGCAGACTCGGCTCGCACAAATGGTGCGCATCGTTGCGTTCGGCCTGGTTTGGCTTTGCATCGGTAGCACAGTTTGGGCAAAAGTTGCCCATCTTTAGTAACTCTTTACAAGTATCGCAAGGGTATCTTTTAAAGAGAAATAAGCAAATTTTTTAAATATTTAAACTTCTTAAATATTTGCGCTTACTTTTGTAATAGGCGTGCTCTCCAACTTCTTCCATAGGTGGTTCCGACTCAAGTGCGTGTAGTCTATGAAGGCCAAAGTCAGTTACCTAGATAGGAGATTTTTAACTAGATTTAGGTTGAATAATGTTGAAACATTATTTTCTCACAATTTCTTCTAATTGTTATGCTGAGATCAGTTTAGGGTTTCAAAATGTTTATGGAAGTTTGGCCAGAGTTCCATAAATGAGTTGTTTAGAGTATATCGGGAATTAATAGGGGACTTACAGTCCTGCGGCTCGCTTCGCGGCAAAAATCAAAAAACTGTTACCAAAAAGTGTTTTAAAACAGACATGTATAGTCGGATTCAAAAGTAATACGGCCGTGTTAATAAGCAGGAATGTTGCAATATTTTGTCTGAGTAAGGCAGGACGAAAACAATTTTGCAATCTGCTGATATCGCGCGCGTAGTATGCAAACAGGCGCAGTGTTAAAAATAACGAAATACGCAGCATACACGGCCATATTACTTTTGAATCTGACTATAATAAATAATATTTAAATATACCACCTACCTTGAGCACAAACCGACTGTCTACAACACAATTAGAAGACTTTAATCTACCATGAGAACGGACTTCACTGTGATGTAAGAAGTACATACCCTATAAACAATATATATATATATATATATATATATATAAAGTAATTAAGCAAATACAACATTAATAAGTATATAAGTAATATAATTACCTTAACTAAATCATGGATAAGTGAGTATTTCATCATTTTATCCAGTTGTATCTTCTCGTTTTCTAGAATATCTTCTAGCGATCCTTTAGGACAATATTCTGTTACTATGAAGAACTGTGGAGAATCCAGACAAGCACCCGTAAACCTTAAAATTATATTTTAATAACCTTTTAATTTCAATTAAAAAAAGTAAATTAAATATAGTATATTTATATTTTCTCTATTGTAACCATTGTTTTTTCTGTATCAAGTGCTCGGATTCCATCGCAGTATTCGGTAAAGAAGCCGTGTTAGATTTAAAAAAAGTTCTTTTGGAGAAAGTCCACTCACGGCTCGCCAAAGCAGACAGTGGGAATAAAGGACTGTGTCTCAGTCCCGTTGCCTTAGGGCGCGTCGAGCCGTGCACTTTTCACCATCCTTTATGATTTTTCACCGCTTATCCCGCTGGATACTGTGGTGGTAGCCTAGTCTTGATACATAATGTATAATATGTGAGTCATGAGGTAACTTTACATGAACGGTTATAAAAATATACAGTTCACGTTCTTAGTGCAAACTATGATTTTTTATTTATAGTCCATAACAAAAAAAGACTGCAGTAAGCGGTGTTATTTAAGGTTTCACAAATCGCTCGTTCTGTGGCAAAATTAAACTTCCATTATATGGTTCGATGCGCAATTTTTGTTTTAGTTTTATTTTGTATGATGTTCAGAAAAAGACAAATACGCAATTGCGGAAGTCTATGTATACCACCGCGCTCTGAGGTCTTTTGTTTGTTATAGAGTATAGTAGACATTCTTACCTGGTGATATGATCATGTTGTAGGTCCTTCATCTTCTTAAGTTCTAATAGCTGTGCTCTACTTAGATCTAACTTTGGATATCTCTTAGGATCTATATTAAGCTTCTTTACAGCTACCATAGTACCCTTATACAAAGCTGTCTTTGTATAGATTTGACCATTGTTTTGAGCAATTGTTTCAGCAGAACCCGAAGACTAAAAACATGAATTTGAAAAATATCTTGGAACATTTTATTTATTTTGTCAAAGCTAAATATTCTTATGGTCCAATTCAATAGTAATAATGGAGTATAATTTGGGATACGCCTTATCAAGTATAAAATTGGAATTTGCGATGTACGTGCGTGTAATTCGCGGTGTTAAAATCCAATAAATACACAAGTCACGGCTCACCAACGGAGACAATGGGATTGAAGGACTTCAACCCCCATTTTAAAATTAAAGTTCAATTTTCTCTAGAAGGCTTTAACAAAATCATTCGAAAAACTCAACCGTACAGATTAAGATATTGCCTTTCTAATGATATATAAATGAACATGAATTCCTTAACAAAATAATCCAGGAATTGAGCCGCAAAATTTCATCATTTGAAATTACTCTGTCCCGTTGCATTAGGGCGCTGCGAGCCAAGAAGTAACACTCCGTTATTACTCTTGGATCAGACTTTAATCATTACAGTATAATCCGAAATATATCTTCAAAGTTAATCATAAGAAAGAAAACTAGTATGCTTACCCCTTTAAAGGATACATTTCCGAAAGATAGTTTTCTATTCTTAAAAGATAGGCTCTTCTTTCCGTCAAAGTCATCTTCGGAGCTGGACTTCTTCTTGTATTCAATTGGAGAAGATACTCGTCTGTTACTCATTTCCTCTGGTATTTGGAAGGAAACTTCGGCAATTTCATTAAGGGGAGAACATTCACCGTCCTGTAATAAATACATATTTATATAAAATATGCTTGTTTCTGAGAAGTTTTCAGTCACGTATAGTTACGAGAGAAGCGGTGTGCAAAAAAAAAACAAAATGGCTGCTATTCCCCGATTTTCCTAATGTCACATTATTTTGAATAACTTTTTAACCTGATTCAGAAAACATAAAAACAAGGAAACAAATTTTTGGGTGTACCGTGCCTTTAAGCTTTATGAGCAATAGAAAAAAGGCTAGACCAACCATATCAGGCTGGACTACACGGTTAATGGATATATTAAGTTGGACCAACCTCGGCTTCTCTCAATGAATTAATGTGATTTCCTCCTAATTGTCCATTTTTATCCCCATTTGGTGAGCTTCTCTTTCTTGTGAACATACTTAGCTTCCTGTCTATCATAGCCGATATCTTCCTAGTTGCTCCAGAACTCGAAGAACGCTAAAACACTTTACTCAACCACATTATGGATACTGTAACTCTTGTTTTATGCTGTGCCGCAGTCAATGAATCTTGATTGGAAAACTACAGTAATCTAGGGGTCGCAATTCAAACTAAGGAATTGTATGGGCCCAAATCAATACATATATATGCGGGTTTTAGGCCACATGCGACTGAGCCATAACTTTACATTTTAGACGTGTTTTATATGTGTTTTACTAAAGTGGCTTCACGGACAACACTATAATTAGGACTAGAGTACGGCCCTACTGTGTTTACAGGGGTAAGCCAGGTTTGTTACGGAACGGACGGACAGGACAATAGGGTAAGCGACAGATGGAAGCATACATGGTGGGAGGTCTTGGAGTAAAATGAATAATTGAAGGCTCAGTCTTAACGAGTAACAGCGAATCTGATGAATCATAGCAGAATTGCGAGTGATGTAGATCAGTAGTGGGCGGTATCGGGAAGTCGGGTTCATAATACTGTTTTTTCTACTTTTCTGGTTTCCTTTTTTCTGTTTTAGTAAAATTAAGAAACTATTGAAAATCTTGTATCAAAACGGGCTGAGGAACATTTGAGAACCTCAAATTCAACTCGGATCCGTACACCACTCTCTTATATATAGTCTGTCTTCAAATCTGCGGTCCGCGCGCCGTTGCAGAGATGGGCAGCGGGCGCGTAAATTAAATTAATTGATGACTGAGGGCTGAGGGTAGTAAAGAACACTTTTAATAAATTACATGTTTTATTAGCTTGTTTTATATAATTCTATAATCAATACTATCGATTCTATCATAAATTTAATTGTAAAACCACTGTTAGCATTAAGTCAACGATCAATTAATTTAATTTTCGCGCATGCTGCCCATTCTACAACGGCGCACGTACCGTAGGTTTTAAGACAGTTGATAGAAGTGTTTCGTGCATCATTATATTTTATTTGTTATAAAAGCGGCCGCAAGCTAGCTCGGTTGTGCCAGTGCAAGCGTATAATAATAATACACTTTATACAATAAACGTACCAAACGTATTCTCATCGGACCTAATACATCGTTTAACTGAAATATTTACCTATTTTCAACCAAACATATTTTAAAAATCATATATTCTTTTTTTAACTTTGAAAGTTTCCTAATCCTAGTCTAATGTGATTTTATGGAAACGCAAGCCGGATTGATATAAAACGTATTGAAAGTGAAAAAATGATGCAAAATAGCTGAAATAAATGAAAAGACTTGATTGAGACAGTAAGACATGCAGAAATATGTAGCTGTCGCCGGATTTCCGCGGAATGTGGGTATTGACCAGAGCTGGTATGGCCCGGCCCGGCCTGAAATTTTGAAACCCAGGCCGGGCCGGCCCGAGAACCACTTCTGGTATGGGGGAAACCAGCTTTCGACCTGAATCGGCCGGGGTTTAGTCCCTCAAGTATGATAGGGCACTTTTGGAAACGGGGATTAAAGCAAGGGACCGGGCTCATAGGGGGATTATTCTTATTATTTATGTTTATAATTTAAAAGTGTAATAACCAAATGTTAAGATATTAATAACTGAAGTTGTGCTCAATGGGCGGTGCCGTCGCGGGGGTTACTGTAGTTCTGTTCGGGAATTCTCCGCGCGTCGGGACCACTCACTCTATAAACTTATTGCAACCTGTGTTAGCAACATGCATACCTTATCGGAACCTACACTTGAGCGACTGTTAGATCGAAGTAGAGCATCGGATTCAGAAGGCAGCGTAGTTTCACTCCTTTTTTGTTTCTTTGAACGTTTCATCTTTTTGTCCTTAAAAGATTTCTGTAATCTCTTTTACAGCTAATCTGGATAATTTAACCGGGACTTGAAGCTGCTAAATTCGGCGTTCCGGATGTTTCTCGAAAAGAAAGGAGCTTTCCGAACTTGTCTCATAACAGAAACAACTTTAAACAATGGCGAGGTTACAAAACGGACTTTTTGAATAGCTTTACATAGAGAAAATAGCGGATGAACAAAAAGAGGGCGAAATATGGATTAGAGCAAGCAAAACCCTTATTCAGGACACTAGGACATCAGTTGGACGACTTATTTTTCTTAGTCTAACTAACCTTTTGCTCCTCTTCTCCAAACAGTTCTTCGTAGAATATCTTCCACGATTTAGCTGCAAGAGCTTCTTCCAGCTTGTAGCGCCTAAATTTTACAATATAAAATTTTATTTTATTACGTAGTAGAATTGGCGAAACACGAAGATTACACAGCGTTATTACTTTTGAACACAACAAATGAGTCGTCGAAACTAGTAGACCACCCAGGACCCTACTACTTTTAAAAATATACTTTACAAACCAATTAAACTACCCAAATTCATTTATTATAAAATAAAATTGGCTAATAATCTTACCTCCAAACAACATAGACAATCACACCGAGTGTTATAATAACAATAGAACTACCAATTAACAGATATACATGAATAGGATAGCCCTATAAAGAAGCGATAAAATAATAATATACTTACTTAAATACTTATATATTTAAATAACTTTATATTAATAATAATATAACTTACAGTAGGACATTTGCTCTTATCATGTCCACAAATGGGTTCATCTCTTGGAGGCCTACCACCGACCCAATGGAAGTCACCAACTTCAACTAGTTTGTTAGAAGCACCAGAGTAATACGCAACCTCCTTAAGTAAGAATAGTTAACATATATTATTTATTTTAAATATAATATTAAAGTTTTATCTCTGCAGTAGGTCATTCAAATGCTTTTCAGGACTAATCTAGCCGTCTTTGCTCATAATCAGAAGATTCCGAAATGAAATGGGCGTGTGGTTAGAAGCTGCGCCTCATGAGCTAGAGGTAGATGGTTCAAATCCCCCAGATGAAAGAATTCTTGCAAATTTGTTTTGATTCGCCGCCTCCACTCCCTAGATGCTTTGCTATGAAGTACCGCTTCCTAGAGTAGAGTTCCCGCGTCTCACTTTTTCGCCTCAAATATCTGTGATCTCGTGTTTCGTAAAACAAATAAACAAACTTTAAAGGCCGAAAGCCTAGTTCCAATTAATGTACTTTTATACAAAACTTACCACAAACTTATCACTGCTTGGATCTAAGTCGAGCAGAGAATAGTCAGAATAACGATCACCGTTAGCATCGATAGAGACATTACCCGTAATGCCTAAACACAAAAAAGTTAATAAAACACGTTATTCTGGAATTTGATAATTTTATATCAAAATGTAACTAAATCCTTCTCATCAAAGAATTCTCGAATTCTCCATAAAGTTAAATTTATTATATGCACATGTTACCTCCGAAAGTACGAGTATCAATTATAAACGAATAACAAATGATAATTTTCTGTGTTTTTAATTGTACTTTCGGAAAATATTATTATTTATTATTATTATTATTATTATTATGTCTTCTAGAGTTCGAATATTCCTGCTGGATACTTACCGACAAACGTTCTCCCCCACATCTTATTTGTGATTGTAAATCCATTTCTAGGGTCCATACCGGCCATTATAGTCTCATTCAGGGCAATTGCATACAGTAGAACGGCATCATAGAAAGCACTTATGAAGTTATTCATCTAAAATTAATATATTATAACAAAAGCACATTATTTTTGTTTAACACCGCTTATTTTTAGGTCACTGCGTTGGAAACCTCGCCCTGGCTTTTTATATATTTAATATATTTTAATTCGGTTTATATTTTTTTTGCCAAATAATCTTTACCTCATACTCCTTTCCATGTTTCTGGTAGTATCCATAGGATTCTTCGGCTCTTTTCTTAACTCTCGTCTCAAACTGGCGATACTCTTCCAAGTCGCTCCTGTAATACAATTTATAGCTAATTTAAACATAACTTTATTATACTTTATAAAAGTTTTATTCAATTCAACTATTTACTCGTTCTAAACAAAACAAGAAACCGTAGGGCTGGTAAAAGGCCAGCCCGTTTCCCAAAAAATAGGCCTCAGCCGGGCCGGCCGTCCCGTGAAATTCGCAGCCCTCCGAAACGGAACATTTTGTAAGGTTATTAACAAAGAGAAATTACCTTATGAATACTAATAATTTAAATTAATAAATATACTGTACCTCCTTAATGAAATAGTCTTCAGTGCCTTATAGGCTTCCTTAGCCTTTTCCCTTTCTTCTAGGTTAGTATCGTTGTTTCGAATCCATGGCTTCTCCGAATGAGAACTATAATAAATTAGATTATTATAATATATTTACACTTTATTTTATATGGTTACAGAAATTTATTTATAGATATAAATCAGTGCCCTCCGTGTTTTTCTTACTGCGGCTTGCATCTTCGAAATTTAGTTTATAAGTTTTTAATATAAATAAACTGAACTAATGACGTACACAGCATCTTGAAAGGTTAAGAAAGCAATTATATTTCAAAACCTGCTGAATTTAAAAGAGTTTACGAAGGTTGCAGAAGGCTTGGGAAACTAGAAGCTTATTTATCCCATGTTTCGTGTATCCGAAGATTGAATGTTAGAAAGGATCCGTCTCTGCGCAAAAGATTCCGGAATGAATGACCGAGACCCTGCCTCGAAGAAATTGGGGAAACTAGGCTACTAGAGTCAGATCAGCAAGTTTAAAGGACTGTTTCCTTATTTTAATTTCCATTTTTCATTTTTTCAGGAGTGGTTTAGCCAAATCATTTGAAAAGTTGCACAGATTGTGCCCTTTCCAATGATATGCAATGAACATTAATTCCTTGATAAAATTTGCAATCTTCTTCGAAATATGGTCAGATTCAAAAGTAATGAGGCCGTGTATGCTGCGTATTTCGTTATTTTTAACACTGCGCCTTCTGGCAGTCTACGCGCGCGATATCAGCAGATTGCAAACTTGCTTTCGCTTTGCCTTACTCAGACATAATATTGCAACACTCCTGCTTATTAACACGGCTCTATTAGTTTTGAATTCGACTATAGCTCCTTTTTTTAACGTTTTCTTCCTGGAGACCCTACAACATTTCACAAACTAACCCAGTGGATACATCAATATTAATAAAGACATAATCTCCAGAGGTGGCCATCTTTAGATCGTGTGCGGCCAGCATAATCTCCCTTACAGTATCCGGTGAAGCACATAATATGATCACTGAAATAAACATATATTAACAATATTAATAAAGATTATTGATTTTTATGGTTTCTTTACTTCAAGTTTCTATAAAATCCTAACCTGATGGGTCTTGACTAAGTTTTTATAACAAAGATTTGACAATGAAAAATACAAAGTTTATATTTCTTAAATGTTTCATAGAAGTTGTAGGCAAGTAAGTGCAAGTAATTATGGCCAATTTGGCGAGTCGTGGAAAAGATAATTGTAGCTCTAGCAGTATAAACACAACCAAATAGAAATAGAAATAAGAAAAGTATTGACAAAAAATTATTAAATGGAATAAGGCAGAGTTACTTGTAAGACTACTATTTACTATAAAGTTTTCCCATGAAGAATAACATATTATTGAATTTGTTGCAGCTAAAACCATTTATTATAATAGGTTTTGTAATCGTCTGTCTATAAAAACATGACAAATATGTATTCGAAAGGTATTGTCGGCGGATAAACGATATGCAAGTTAAAGGTCTGAGTTCTCAATTTAAAACGGGCAAAATAGTTATATTCACAACTATATAATAATTGTTTCAGAAAGATAAGTTAGATGTTGTGTTGTACATTGCATATTTAACTAGTCTGCGTTTACGCGGCCCATTGCTCGGCCGCGCTCGAATAAAAGTTGCAGTTGGTACCGTATACCCTTGCATAAGCCTTGGCCGCCGACCGCATGCAATCGATTCATTTTTTGTGTGCACAAAGATGGGATAAATAGTTACTCAAGCCTTCTGCAGCTACGGGTAGTCGAACCCGCAGCCTTAGATCCTCTCGGATTCCGAGAGCCCTACTCTAACCACTAGGCTAAGTTAGCAATTCAAAGTTTAATGGAACCATTCTCAATACAATGTGACTAGTAAACATAATCGCAATAAACTAAGCTCTGTTATTATATTCAAGCCAAAGCTAAAGATAATCCTTAACTTTTCCCATACCGACCCCTTGCCTTCCCCTCGTAATGAGTCGTTTTTGCTAGTTCGTGGCTAGTGCCTCTCGCTAATCAAATTGTCAGTAAAGAATATGAAAAAACAAAAAAGAAAGACAGAAGAAAATACATTGAAGAAATGGAATTGACAGCAGCCGTAGTAAGCCAAAAGATAAATAAAAACATAGGTTTAGGAAGAAAATAGAAAATAGTTAAAAGAGTAGGATGACGTGAACAATGTTATTGTATAGTCTATAACAAACAAAGACATCAGAGCGCGGTTGCATACATAGGCTTCTGCAATTCGCAAAATTAACCATAGATTATAGCTGATAAGCTATATAGGTATGAGATGAAAGAGTACTTGAATATAAGTGGTATTGTCAGACGCAAAAGTAATAAGGCCGTGTTAATAAGCAGGAGTGTTACAATATTTTGTCTGAGTAAGGCAGAGCGAAAGCAAATTTGCAATTTGCAGATACCGCGCGCGTAGAATGCAAGCGGCGCAGTGCTAAAAATATCGAAATACGCAGCATACACGGCCTCATTACTTTTGAATCTGACTATAAGTTATGACTCTAAATATATAAAATACAATCATTAACTAATTGGTTTATAGCTATTAGAAGTTCCTTCCTACCAAAATACGTCTCCAACCCCCTGCCAACATCCCCCAGTCCTGGCCACCGCTGCCTCAATTAAGTCAACGGCGTCGTTTCTTTTCTCGCCACCGCCGCTTCAGTTATAAACACCGCTGCTGTGCCTGCAGAGACCCCCCTGGTAGAAAAAGAATTCCCTCTTTTTCCAACAAAACAAAAACGCAATATGGAAGCGGGGAAAATAAACGAAATGTAATGAATATGGGCCTAAATTCAAAACGAAACCGAAAACGGATAAACAAATAATACATATAGAATAGGAATATGCAATGAAAAACAACAAGCGTTTACTGGTTTATAAATAAATTATATAAAAGTAATATAGAGTAATGATTCGGAAAATATACAGTTTTACTTTTATTGTTTAAGTTTGTTTAGCTACAAGGAAAAGTTCTCAAGTTCTCGATGCACGATTAAGTGTAACCAGACCAAGCACCAATTGTAAAACCATTTTTTAGCTTCCCAGTTTGTATGTAGACGGCATATACATCCATGTAGACCATCCAACCTGGCCGGGCCGGCCCGCCAACTTTTCCATGGCCCGGGCCCGGCCTGATGAATGGTCTCCATCAATAGACCCTTAGCGGGTATAAATTGAAACTGTATTAAACATTACTTCTTACAGAACCCAGACCTTATTATTCATATTTTAAACAACATTCTCAACCCTATTCAAAAGGTATACGCATTTATATAACACCGCCTTCGCTATAGTCAGCGCCAAGAGTAATGATGTAGTGTAAAGAATTCAACGCCAGCATCTGGCGACTACTCTCCATTCAATATTGTACTTTGCAGGTACGCGCGTGCAATGTGCATGCAGTTTCGGTGTTAAACATCCTATAAATACTCAAGTGACACTCCATTATTACTCTCGGCGCTGATAATCGTATCCCCCATAATACCAGGCTTTGCAATTTAAATAAAACTATTTTTCCAATTTTACTCTATTTGTGCAAATTCTAACTTTTCTACTGAACACTTTCCCTGCAGAAGTTCTCTTTCCGAGTTTCTCTTCTCTTCTTTAAGCATGATTAGAACTATTCTCTCTCCCGCTTCAAAAGGAAGTTTCGCCCGCAGTCGGAGTCGAGAAAAAGAACTTGCCGTTGCTTAAATTGGGCAAAATGACTAAAACGACCGCACAGAAAGAAGTTTAAAAGAGAATCGATCGGCCTTAAATAACTAAACGCAGAGTCTAACCAACTTTCTTTAAACATAAACTTTATTGGTTAGAGTACTATGTTTTCGTATTCATAGTATATCTAGTCTACTAATTGCCGTCGCTTTCCGCTGAGTATTCAACGTTTCTAGTCTCTTTGGCTGCTACAACCATAAATTTCAGTCTACTTCGAACGTTGCAGACAAAAGTCCAAAACATACCGCACAAGGAGAAAATTACCACAGTTTAGTGTCGTTTTGCAAAGTCACAAGGAAAACAGGAATTTTAAGTTAGTGATCAAAAATGGTGCGGTCTTCCCTTAGAAAAGTTAGAAAATAGTTAAAAAGTGGGTGGTCGCTTTGTTTTTGAGCATTTTTGCACAGATTATACTGCGTTTAATTCGCTTGGTAGGAAATGATTGTGCCCCGGTAGGGACATGTGACATTCAAAGAAAAAGGAAATAACTCATTTAGAAGGATTAAGATTATAAATATTATAGATATAAAAGAATAGTATTTTATATAGAAAGCAGAAGTTTGTATAGTCCATATCAAGAGCTGGGTTACCAGCGTAGTACGCAGCGCATACTGTACGCTGGGAAGCAAAGGTGTTAGGCTAAAATAAAGTGAACATTTGTGGATGTTGTGGATGTGGAGGCAAACATGTTCGGAAACACTTTATCATAGCTTAGTTTTTCAGTACTAAATATCCATAGTTTTTAGTTTGATAATTGTAAAGTAAATAAAGACTTTAAAAGTATTTTAAAAGTAAAAGTAAAAAAAAGTAAAAAAAAGTGGTTACGGATCAGTATAAGTCGCTAAATCCTAATTCATTGTAGTATCCTATTCCTAAACCCAACTATTCCCCTGAAGCCCTCTTCTATCCTCGTTTCCATCCGTTTTCGACTGAGTTTCGCCGGCGACAGCCGAAACAAAATAGAATTATCTTCGTGTGTGTCAAGACGAATAGAAACATGATAAAAGCTATCTAAAAGCATTTTTAAACACGGTGATGACGAAAGCCTAGGCAGTCGGCAAATATGTCGAGTAAGGAAAATATAGTCTAGTTCCGAACTAAGAAAGGTGGCACGGTAATATAATGTCTACTACATCTGGCGGCTACTCCCCTTTCAATATTGCGCGTCCAATTTGCCTGCAGATGCGGTGTTAAAAATCTAAAAATACGCAAGTGACACTCCCAAATACTACGCTGGAAGCCTAGCTCTTAATACAGGCTAGAGACGACTAATCTCTACATTGCATACCACCCAGTCAGGTTTATAAATAAACTACTCTTACAATATTTCCGCCTTTGCCTAAATTCACAATTCCATCTATTTTCTGTATGTTTTTGTGTTTTCCACTCGAAACCGAACATTCAGCAGGCTAAATTATGAATATAACATGAAATTGTGTGCTGTGTTTTGTGGTCGAAATTGAATTTGTATGGCTAGCCTAACAAGAAAATAAGCCCTATAGTAACATCCCACTTGAATAACAGTGTCTGTTTCAAAAATCTTACTCAAGTAAAACCCGAAAACTTATGTTCTTCTAACATCAAAAAGCATGTTCCTTTAAAAAAATCGATAAATCCGGGCCCGGCCAATGGGTAGTAAAATTTCGGATGACTCCCCTGTCTGTGTTGTAACCTAATTGCAAATAATGAAAAGAAACAGAAAAAACAAGAAAAACATAGTCTTACCAATAACAACCCCGGTATTATGTTTTTTACAGGAAATTGATCGCCCAGCTGGGTAATTCGATTAAAATGACGAACATACTGGTTAGCTGGAGGGTAGCAACATATTTGGGAGAGAAATAGTTTGAAAAGTTAAAAAATGTATAATATAATAGAAAAATTCGCATAGAGTATAGTCTATTCAAGAATAATAATGGAGTGTTAAAAAAGAATCTCGTTGAAAATGGCTAAAAGTTTAAGCTAAGAAACCAAACAACCTTTTAAATATATAAATAGACAAATTCACTTAATTAACAAAAGTTAGGGCTCCATCGTAGTCCTACGCTAATTTCAAAAACACGCGCCCTAATTACTCTAGACGTCTCGTCTGGTTCTTGAACCTGTATACTATAGTCGAATACAAAAGTAATACGGCTGTGTTTGCTGCGTATTTCGTCATTTTTAACTCTGCGCCTGCTGGGATTCTACGCGCGCGGTATCAGCAGATTGCAAAATTGCTGCCTTACTCAGACAAAATATTGTAACACTCCTGCTTTATTTGAATTACTTTTGAATCCGACTATACTAGTTCAGTGCCTCTAGCTTAGTACTAAAATAATCAATAACTAATCGATAATTCCAAAACCATCTACTTTTTCCACATTTATCATGTAGGAGAATATAGGCTGAAAGTATCTTTCCTCTCGTCACTGAATAGGTCCCTAGAGAGCTATGCGATACTGGCGAAAAGGGCCCTTTCTTAAGAAAAGAGAACTAACAAAATTGATAGAAAGCCAAGCTAGAAAAATATAACAAAAGTTATTCTAATAACTTAATATATATATAAAAGTATTTAAGTATAAAATAAATATAGCTTGATCTTAAGAACATGTCTTGCCAGTCTTGGGGGCAAATCCTTCTTTCAATTAGGAAAAATGAGAGGGGAAATTGAAAACTGAGACAACAAAATTGGAGGAATGAACAGAATCAGGTTTGTAGACTTAAATTAAAGTATTGTATGATAACTTTAAATAATAAAAATATATAAATAACCCGTTTCAAAACCTATACTGCACGCGCTGTGCATAGTTATCCCGCAGTGGTGTAAAATTTTACCTTCAAAAGTTCTCTCGCCCGAAGAGAAGAAAGGCATTTTCCAGCGAATTTTAAGGGATAAATTTACACCACTACGGGATAACTACTCACAGCGTGTGCAGTCACGTAAAGTTGTAAATGGATATAGTAAGACCCGAAAGTAATAATGGAGTGTTAAAATAGAATCTTGCCGAAAATGGCTCTGAAAGTTTTCGAAAACCGAAAATATAAGCAAAATTGCATAAAAATACGCAAGTAACACTCCATTATTCATTTTTAATCAGACTATATATAGTTTATAAAGTTTGTAGAATATTTTGAAGTAAATAAATAGCTATTAATAACATACAGTTAGAGAGTAGTGATGCCTCCTTTAAAAGTTCCTTATAATAAGCTCGAGTTGCCGTAAACTCGGAGAACATTTTAACATTCCACACAATATTCTTCTGTTTATGAATAAGATTCTTAATAGTAGATAGACTAAAATAACACTCGGAACGACCAATACCGGCTCCATGTACAGCTTCATCATTAAAAGCAAAGAAGTAATGTTGCCATTTAAAACGAGCTGCAATCTCCTTAACCAGATAGCCTAGCTTAACATAGGAACCCATCATTCTTGTTAGTAAGGGAAATGCCTTGCGGTCTCCAAGTTCATCCACAAGAGCTGTTGTAGTAAACACCGGTACTCCGGAATACCAGAAGGTGGACATTCTGGCTATTGGAGCCAATGCATAGACATACGGTATGCCCATTACCGCATCTACAGTCTTGTTACAGTAATGGTCTATTATCCTTTGAGGACCTATTGCATCCGATAGAGCTGTGTCCTCATAGCTTATCCGAAGTGCATTCCGAGGTAGAAGTTGGTGTTTTAGAAATACATCCTCTAGGGCGACGTCAAATACAGGCCGACCCTTGTCCATCGTAAGCTGGAAAGGGTTCTTAGCCTTGTTACCTACAGCTGTAGGTAGACCAACAACTATATCAATAGGTAATTTAGGAGAGTATAGAAATGGTTGTGAGTAAGATGTAGGTATAGTATATGTAAGTATTGTAATTATAATATATAGATGTATCATCATAGTGACATTGTCAAGAGTGTATATACGTTCTATGTCAAGAAGACTCCCTTGCCATAGCGCCTAAACCACGCCCATAGCACCCCCCGGCAGAGGCCTCTGACTCTCTCTCTCCAAAGAAAGAACAAACCACCCATCAAACTAAGAGTTTACTTCTAGGGAGGTTAGTGTTATTCTGCTTTTGTTCCAACCTTAAAATACCTCTAGAGCTAAGTAATTGCCGTTACTAGGAGCATATTATCTATAGTGTAGAGCTTGACTAGTTATTAAACGTTACGGTAACCAAAAATACTCCACAATACTGTTTAAAGTTAAAAAGTTAATCTAAAAGTGCAAACTGTTTTCAACTAAAAAGAATCGATTAGTTTTCTTTTAAATGGATGTGAATATTCAACACCGCATCCCGTTTTTAGGCACCGGCGGCGCAATTCATAGAGACGTGCCGGGAATTTCCTGCATAGAAAAGTGCGGTTTTGCGAAAATGAAAGGAAATCGTGTATTTGATTCTGAACTAGGAGCTGCGAAAGTTATTCTATGTTCGGAAGTTTGAAAGATATCAAAAAACTTCAAACTTTTTAGAAAACTGAAAGTTAAGAATCATATAAATCATATCTGGGCGAACCAACTGCCTTGAAAAACTTTAAAACATCAATGTTTATAAGATTAACCCGATCTTTTGGTCCAAATTCTGCAGAAGGAACTGTTTTTGATCATTTTCGATTACAGTATGCCGCCGGTTTAGCAGCGATGTCAAAATTTATGAACGGAGCGTAAAAAGAAGCATAAAACAAGAAGAAACGGACGACGACAGCAATATGGGGGGCAATTATGTCAAGAGAATAGGAAACAAATATAAAAGTACTTAGATAGCAAGGAATAATAAATGGAAGATGGAGTTATAATATGGTTGAGGAGGGGATCGGAAGGCCCGATTTCCGAAAACTATACCGGCGGCCCGGGCCAGACTCATTAGTTCAGGAGTATATGACAGAATGAACTGCAACTGTCACTTTTTAAAACTAATAGCTTTATAAACTGTAGCTTTGTACTGTAGCTTTATAAATAAATTTGTCCCAAGTTCCGTGCACCCAAAGACTGCATGTTAGATAGAAGATTCCGGAATGAATGGCCGAAACCCTGCGACGAAACAATCTACTATTATTGTGATACGAGTGATACAGGAAGTAGAATACTGTTAAATACTAATACTGTAGCTTTAGCTAACCATCAGAAACCTTGTAACTTCATTTTATCAGGCAAACTCTCTACTAGCTGGATTTTTAACACCGCGCCAGCAGACAAATTGCACGCGTGTGCATCTTAAGGGCTATTTTGTACGGTGAGAACCCGGCACGAGCTGGCAAGGTGTTCGCAAAAGGGCCTCATACAAAACCCGAATTCTTTACTCCATATTACTATATATGTACCTCATAACCCCATACTAAGAACCTTCCTAACTAGAACCTTCAACCGCCTAACTTTAATGACCAGACCCCAACCTAATTTAGCCACGCAGACCACTTTGCCTTATTGCTTTTCTGTTTTCAAAAACAGTCGTAAAATAGTTTTAGGCGGTGCGAATAATCCGTTTGCAGACTGGGCGGCGGCGTGTTATTTTGCAGTACGCGGTGTGATAAAAGAAGAGCCGCAGTGATGCTCAATTTACATGCATGAATACGCATGGATGAACAGAAAGTACTGCACGAGAAGTAGAGCTCATCAGAGGACTTTATAAGTTTAGTTAATATAATAGTTAGCACTATAATATGGTACAAGAGCTCAATCTTAAGATTCGACTAAGTTTTTGGAAAGCTTGAGAGTTTACAGAATCTGTATCCTTGTTAGTCTGGCATACACGCGCACGGAGCCTGCAGGTTTCAAGTTTTTCTTTACTTTTTCTCAAGTCTCAAACAATTTTCTTCCCACCTGCACATCTTTTATTTTTACACGTCGGCATGGCTACTCTACTGGTATATACCAATTTGTTGAGTTTACTATTTCCCAAATACTTAACATCACTGCTTCCGAAATTCAACTCCCCGCCTCAAATTATTCCGAGAAAACCATTTCCGTGCCTTTGGGCATATAGTATAGTCGGATTCAAAACGAATAATGGGGTGTAGAACATAATTTTCATGCTTGTACGCAATTGTGTTTGGCTTGTAAATAACTTTCTACACTCTGTTATTCGTTTTGAATCCGACTATATGTACAAAACGTTTAAACTTCCTTTTGATATATTTCATTTGCTAGGTTAATTACGGTTATTTATCTTGGCAGAATGCCCAATTACATAACGTCAGTGTGTCTTTTACATCAGAATAATGTATTTTATAGAAAAAGGCAACTTAGGAAGTAAAATTAAGTTTACAAGCTTAAAATTTAAAGGAAATGTGACTTTTGACGGTTGCAGTACTTTTTCGGGCTTAGTTTTCTAGTTTACCAACTACGCTCATATAATATGTATTAGGCACAAATCGTGAACCGCAACTACCTGCAGATTTTAGAAACAAGCTTAGTGAGGCTCCAAAAGCTACCGGAGCCATGGAACATTCCAGTTCCACCAATAATATAGCCTGCAAAAAACAGAAGACCTCAGAGCGCGGTGGTATACATAGGCTTCCGCAATTGCGTATTTGTCTTTTTCTGGACATGATACAAAGTAAAACTAGTCCTGTAATATTTTTCTGACAACAAACAAAGAAATGCGCATCGAACCATAAAATGGAAGTTTAATTTTGCTACAGAACGAGCGATTTTCCAAAACTTAAAAACACCGCTCATTGCAGTCTTTATTGTTATGAACTATAGTGAATGTTAGTGATCGATACCAATTCCTAGTTTTCCAGAGCATCTAACCATTTAACTTAACATAATCCTTAGTAGTTTTCTATTCTAAATAGCTGTATTCACTAGTAATGCGCCTTCTTGTAAGTGTTGACGCTTTCTCGGTGCTTAGAAGCCCGTAATCAAGTCTTTTAGAAGGGTGGAAATGACAATTTACAATGGAAAAAGAAGAGCTGAGCACAAAAAGCGTCAACAAGAAGGTGAGTCTAGCAGTTTTTAAACTTTAAATAATACTTTTATATAATTAGTTAAACTTAAACTTTAAAATAAAAGTTAATATTTAACTAGAAATACTTTAAGCATTACTTATAAGAAAAGTTTTAGACTTATTGAGTTTTGGAGACTGTTAAATGAAGACTTTCTTTTATATAAAATTTAAAAAATTTTCCAAATGAATTATTTTACTACTGTAAAATTATCTTCAAGCCTGAGTTGGTAAAAAACTAGTGCACGCTTGAATTCCTTGTCAATTTTGTTCTCAAACTTCACTAAGCTCATAATTCGCAAAGGATCTTTTATGCACTAAGCCTTTCAAATAAAAGGCTCTTTATGACTTAGTCATTCTACGGAGATTAATATGTTTGCATATAAAATAACATGTGATGGAACTTCTTGTTTGAAACTACTATTGATTCAAAGAAGGAAGGTTTTTATAGGTTTCTATCACGGCACGCCATGGCCGCACTGGGGTTAAAGGACTGTGCCCCATTTTTAAGTTAAACGTAATTTTTCTTTGAAACTACTGAACCATTGTTTCCCAAACAACTCATTTCCCTAGATGAAACTACGAGCTATAGAATAATAATAATAATAATAATAATGGTTTATTTTCCGAAAGTATAATTATACATCAAAATAGATCACAGTATAATTT
>JAQGAV010000594.1:0-30035 GCA_034691345.1 Phasmarhabditis papillosa
TATCCCATGTTTCGTGCACCCAAAGACTGAATGTTAGAAAGGAGCCGTCTCTGCTCAGAAGATTCCGGAATGAATGGTCGAAGCCCTGCCTCGAAGAAATCTACTATTTATGTGTGATACGAGTGATACAGGAAATAAAATACTTTTTAAAATACCCTCTACAAACTATGCAGTATCAACTTCCCAAATTGTGCTCTACTATTTTGTTTTCAAAATCTTTATATTCCCGAAAGAATAACTTTAATAACTGTTTACCTCAAAAACGCGGATGTTTTCGTCCAACTGAAACCGAATACTAAGAGTGTATCTGTCGGGTTTGGTAGAGAGACTATCTTGTTTTCTTTTATTTTCTTGGTACAGTCTTATGTACGCCTACAATTGAAATAATGATGATATTAGACAAAAACATTGATAACCAACAGAAAGAACAGGTAAAATATAATAATCTCAAGGGGAACTATAGAGCGCTGTCAGCTCTAAATAAAAATGAGTTCGGAATTAGCGAACTTTACCTTGACCTAACCTGAACATCTTTATACCAATATCGTGAGTCATTTTGCAAAACTAACTACATTTGTTAAACACTTTTGGTTCAAAACGTCTTTAACTAAGCAAGAACTCACAAAAAGTCCCATAACGGTAAGAATGAAAGCGAACAATACAAGAAGTCGCCAGTCCATCACTTCTAAAATTGAGGATAAAGTAGAATTTAGAACATAAAACGCACCAAAAGTGAACATTTGAGATATTACGTAGGATACAAATGAATACCCAATAGAAATCGATATTCCGTACTGAATTCGGTGATTGTGCTCGTAGTCTTCGATGAATATGGTCGCGACTTTTCTTTCCACGTAGGCTGCACCAATTCTACAAGATTCTCTTACATTTTAATATAATCTATATAAATATAGAGTTTCATAGTTTTTTCAAGAAACATACAGCAGATTGTATTAGTATTGGATTACATAACGTATTGTAAAAATGCTAGTGTATAAGTTACTGCTCAAAGCATTTTCTGACCTAATTCCCCAAATGTAAAACATTCACTTCGCGACCACTCACCCGAATAGAATAGTTCCGATATAGTGCGACCGTATAGATGAGAGAATAATTGGAAAACTACTTCCTTCTGCAAGAAATATTAAAATAAATTCTAAGGTTCTTTCTAATATTAATATATTCAATATTAAATTCTAATATTCAATTAAATTCTAAGGTGATTGACTATGCCCCCCAGCCACAATCAACCTCCCGAGACAAGTCCAATGAGATTTACTAGTAGATTTTTTCTTGTGTTTTAATTAATTGTCTCGGAAAACAATAAATATTCTATTATATTCTATTCTAATAATTTCACAGACCACCCACCCTCTAGAACTAGTATCCGTGCTTGGTAGAATAGTGCTATAAAACGAATAATAACAGCGGGATAGTTCTGTAGATTCGTGGTAACAATAAGAATCTAAAACAATCTTGATTGTATTAATAGATTTGGGATTCTCATTGAAATCCATGCCAAAAGCCTATTTTGTATTAATTAAGCTGGATGGGAATTTTTTTAAATGAGGAAGAAATTCTAAGTGGTGAAATTAGTTCATTATGAATCCATTCAATCAAGTCTAGGAACTGTATATGCCCTTAGATTATAGAAAGCTTTCCAATCTTCGTTTACTTTGGTTTGAAAGAATTCACCTCAATTGATATTTCGGGAGCAAAGGAAATGTTACTGCTTGGAACTAAATTTGCAATTACATGGCAATCAACAACTATTTTCTAGAACGATATTCTGTTTTATCACAAACGCACAACTGAGTACAACTAGGTACATTTCGCGGTATTTACTTCCTTACCTTCATATTCGGATGTAATGTCGTTTGAATAACACATTTTAACATTATCGTTCTGCAGCACAAATCGACCAAGATAAAGAAGCCTTCGAGGGCAAAAACAAAATTAAAATAGCTCTGATACGCTACCGGTAGTATGAATTGAATAATCATTTCAGTAAACTTGATAGCTGGTGTTGGACGCTGCGGCTACCGAAAGACTTAACTGGAATGATTTCGTAGTTTGGAATATAAAAAACGAATTTATGGCGAAAACAAATACAAATTCATATAAATTAGACGGAAAACTAAACATTTGTAATCCAAAAAGCAAGAAAACAAAAACATTTTGCCAATCATACGTTGATTTTACATTTTGGCCAAAAAGGGTCCTAAATCTTAGAAACGAGCAATTCAGAAATGACTTTGGGAAGAAATTTCGTGGGAGTTTTGGAAAATGAGGTAATTTCAACAAGTGTTTAACCATACAATCGCATTATTATAAACATTTTAAGTGGGTTTTTATTTGAATAATTAGATTGCAGTAATATAATATCAGTTATACATTTTCTTTGAACTTTTTATAGTAGATTTTAGTTAATGCTTTGTACAGATTTGTATTAATGTTGTCAACAATGATCAAGACCATTGAGATCAGAAAATACTGAAAGAAACCTCCAATTTTTGATATGATCTCTCATGTTTTACATATTACAGCAAATACAGTCCGTACACTTAGACTACATTGCGCCGGCTGCATACGATTCGCGATATTGCAAATTTTGTCTTCAGTTTCGCTGGATAATGCCTTTCCTCTCCTCAGGCGAGAGAACTTTGAAGGCAAAATATACACTACCGCGCAACGTACGAGGACGGTGCAATGTAGCCTAGGTTTTGAAACAGACAATATATACATAAATAATCATTTAAACGGTTTTTGAAAGAGGTTGAGTACTTTGTCTGGGTACCTCACCGCCGAAGTTCATGTAAAGCGATCATATGACACAACTGAGCTCAATAATACAATTTTTTGTGGAAGAAGTGAAATTTCCTTGAAATTAAGTTCCCATGAATGGAAATAGAGACACACGTCATATTCACCGCTTGCTCAAGAAATCAAAAGTCAAAGTAGCTATTCTGGTAAACGAATAACACATTTTGTGATGGTAGTGAAACTAAGTGTTGTGATTTAGTCGGTGCAGCTGAAAGTTTTATATTTTTTGTTTTGGAATATCCACGGGTGTGGCCTAGAACTGTATCCACGCATGCTAACAGCTGAATAGAGATTAACTCTCAACCATGGTAACAATAGCCCGCCGCTGCCACCCCTATGCCGAAAATGATCGAAGTCTCCAGCGACTCTTGACAGGGCTCATTGGCAGAAATTCCAAAATTTATCAGAACAAAACGTTCTTAAAGCGAAAACATCCAATTTGAAATTTGGAGAAAAGGATGTACTTCTAGTAGAAAAACGGCGAAAGCGATAGAATTACAAATTTTGTGTATTTTCAGATTTTGAGGTAGCACTTGATCCTTCTCGGATTTTCAGGATTTGCAGAGGTGACGTGTCCACATCCAGCGCTGCTTTGGTGAATATTATATTTAATGGTTATAGTTTTATTCAAGAATAATAATGGAGTTCTAAGAAAGAATCGCCAAGAAAATGTCTCTAAAAGTATTCGAAATCCGATACGCCAAATTTCGAAAGGAACACTCTAGTATACTTCTTCAATCAGACTATAGTTTTATAGCCAAACAACTAAAGGACAAGCATATATAATACAATTCCGGAGTATGTGCCAGTAGATATCGCTCTACTTCAAATTCCACTGAATTAAAATATCACGAATTGTAAGATGTTCACGAGAATCGTGTAAAAAACGACAAAACTGTAAACCCCTTTAGCAATGAAGGGCATTTATTATAAAATAACTTGTCTAGGTTGACTTTGGTTAGTAGAGTTCTTATGAATAGGCGGATACAAATAATATTTTGTATCTAAAAGATATTTCACTCTATGTACGATTTTTGCATTATACCTTATATAAAAACACGAAATACAGTATTTCAACCTGTATTCGGCAGAGCTGGTTACCGGCACGGCCTGAAACTTTGGAGGCCATGCCGGTCCGGTCCTGTCGGATTTCAAGCTAATCCCGCCCGAACCGGCCTGAATTTTTAGAGATCAGGCCGGCCCGGGTCTGGTATTCGGTCATATACCATATATACTTGAATCTTACATGACATTCATTGAATCTCGCTCGCTGAGTTTAACAAAAGCCCTTATCAGAAATGTTAAACTCCTGAAGATTGAAATATTCTACTAGATAATTAGGCGAACTGATAATAGTTTTGATTTTATCAAGCAATAGCACTACGAGTCAGTTATTATCTTCAAGTTGATTGAACTCAGAGTTGGGAAAAGGACGGTCGTGCTGGCCCGGCTCGATATGTTCCTCAAATTCTCAGCACCCGCCAGTAAAATTCCCATCCCAGATTGCTATGTTTAAAAGGAACGGGTGTTCTCTTTTCATACTTGTTTCAAAGATACGCATTCGTCGATCCCGCAGTTCACAATCTTACGATAGATTTTATACTTCATATGGTTATTGACAAATTTCGTTTTTTTTAGCCGTGTGCCCACGCTGTTTTTCAAGAATCCATTTTGTATTGGCCGTAAAAACATAAATTTCAATATTCCTTCTTGGAAGTTCTTAACAACTGTAACTGCCAATTGACAAAACTCCGCCGCATTTCAAAAACCTAGCCAATGGATTACTGTATTTCTACACAACATATTAGCAGTCGTGTGAAACTAATTTTATTTTTCACCAGAACGATTGCTTTGTGATACTAAACTGAAGAGTATTATCATGTCAGGCAAAGAGATTCTTCTTTCAATTTCGTTCTTCAAACTAAAGCTAATTAATTCGTTGGAAAATGTTTTCTGAATAGTACCATATATTCACTGACTATATTTCGTTCGAGAACTAATTCACCTCTGAATTACTCCTTTTCCATGTTTAGCTCATATATATGCCAATTCTATCTTGCCTACCGGATTGTGTTTGATCAACAGCGAAGGATACTTTCTCTCCACGCTGAATACATCTGCCCAAACTTAATGTTTCGAGAAAAATTGAATTTGCAGGCAGTTTCACCTTTTTGAGACTTTCTAACCATAAGATGCAGTGCAAAAGTTCCTCATTTACATGAGTTCCATATTTGGACGCAGTGTTATCTTTTCCTTTTTACGCATCACAGCTTTTAAAAAGTTTACTTCTCACACTTCCCCAGTAACAATGATAATTGCACCGTTTAAATGCATTTCCACAAGAGCAAACGGTCAACTTTTTATATTTTTCTTTTGTTTTGCACGTTGTCATATGAATCGGCTACAAAAATTTGCCATGTGTTCCAGGGAAAACGAGAATTTCATTGTGGGAGGAAAACGTAGTTCGAAACAAAACTCAACTTACTCAACCTGTTTTGACTGTCTAGATCAGTCATTCTGAACCTGAAATGCAGGCACTTTTCGAAGCTGGAGGCCTACCTGAGTATTATAGATGCGAGTAAGTTCCATATTACCAGGTTTACCAGGTTTAAGATAAATACCACAGAAATGTTTTACTCTTACAGCTTGTTTCAAAACTCAGAATGCATCAGGGCAGATTAGTACTGTTTATAGATAGTGCCCTGTTTATCGAATCGTCGTTTTGTTTAACAATTCAGACATGCTCCTTAAATACGAGCTGATTTGTGGTCTGATAGTAAGAAAACACCAAAGCCTAGCAAAACAAGACTCCAGTTGAAGGGTAATTGTCTCGTTAAAGTCACCAATATGCATCTATACTCCATTTACCAGTGAACGCGGTGACACTAACATGGTATTGCTATATTATTCAAATGTTACTTATAACAGTTACTAATAGAGCGCCTTGTTTGAATAACATGCCCTTCTCTCTCAATATAAACGAAACTACCCAATGTCACATGGGCGAAACTCTATTTTTGAACAAAAACTGAAAACAAGAAAAACTCGGTGAATTACACAAAGACTACAAATATAGAGTTATTCTAGGGTAATGAACAAAACATACAAAGAATGGGTTCTTGAGGGAGAACCAAACCTACGAAGAGGTATCGCTTGTACTATATTTGGGCTAGTCGGCTTGGTATGTCCACGTCAAGAAAAGTATACTAAACTAAACTATATACGCTGAATGGCACCAAGGCAGTGAAATGACTGCTTCATTCCCTAGAACCAATTGGTTAAAAAACTGTGCAACTTTTGCTTTTCTTGCATTTTTTATTAACTTAATGAAAGTTTATATAGTCTATCTCAACACCTAGGTTTCCTGCGCGGTATCACGAGTATTATATTGACTATTGAATATACTGAATATACGAGTATTGAATATACTTTGGATAAAACGCACCACGTAGACAGAATTTAAATTCACTTTTACAACACTGCGCCCCGCTCGTGATGACGCGCTGGAAACCTAGGTTTTGAGATGTACTATACTGTCAATAGGAATGGCTTTTACAAAATACATTTGTATAACTTAAATCTAAAGTAGAAAGTGAAAATACTCATTTTCTTTCAGATTCTTTATCTTCCTTGCATGATAGTTTTCTTAAAAGCTGATTTGTTTATACTGCCAGTCTACAAAATAATGTTCCTTATATCCATATGTGAGGTTGTTCTTCTTACTACGAATTCCCCAATAACTGGTTATTTCTTTATTCATGGAACCGTCTATTGTACTTGTCCAGTGTTTATGTATATTTGGGGATCTATCGAAATGTGTGGGTTTAAGTAACAATAATTCGTATACTAAAGAATAGTGATAAAGAAGTTTCAAATATCTTTTATCTTACGTATTAGATTTATTTTAAAGGGACATAGGAAAACGTTACTATACTGTAGTTCAAAGAAAAATAGTTTTTATAGACTTTATAGAAAAAGTTGAACATTTTTCAACAACAAACACTATTACTAGATCAACTTTTCATGCTGAATTGGATTCTACAAGAATTTTTGCCCATTTCTCAAAACACACCAAGTTACAAATTGAAACCATTATTGGCCCTACCTTGCTTAAAATTGTGGTTTAATTATTTTCACATAATCTATCTTGAAGATAACGGTCTTAAGGACAAAATCATTTTGTTTAGTTTGAAAATGTTCTTTCTTAAGCGATGAGTTCCTGCAAACTAACCTAATTGCTCATATTACATTAACTGCCAGAAAGAAACATTCACTTATTACCTTTTTTTAGCTTTACTTTTTTAGCTATGTTAGCAGCCTGACAGGCAGTTTCATGCCTAAAAGGTAATAAATAAAATATCTATGTGCCAATTGCCTGAAGTAACCTCATCAAGTTTTTATTCTTAATTTTTAATGGAGATTTTAGTTGAAGTACGGACGTCGTAGCTAGGTTTAACAAGATTTCTATAAAGAATATAATTCTAGGCTGTTGGGGCGGCTGTTGTGTCGCTTCTCTGTTCTTGGTGTTAACAAGACTTGTAGATATTATGAGTCATTCTTTACATAAGAGACTCTTTGCCGGTAGGATAACAGTTAAAAGACCGATCAATAAGTGCACAATCCTTTCTGATAATTACAAAATTTACCAGAGTCGAAGGAACTGGATCAATTGTTCTCTTCAAAAAATAATAAACAAACTTACAAACTTATTTGCATTAATTTATTGTATATCAGAATATGTCAAGGGCAGAATACCACTGCTACAGAATAAGCATGGTGTTCTGTTAAATTTTTAAAGCTTTTACTATTTCCCCTATGAACTAAGCCAGTGGCCGTAGTAAAGAAACGCCCGGGCAGGTGCCAGGACAGTTGTAAATAGTTGCCCGGGTAGGCAAAAAACTGCTCGGGCACCCATCCGGGCGTTTCTATACTACGACCACAGAAGCTGTTAACGTGAATTAACAGTTTTCAATGTTCCATTATGTATTTTTAATTTTTAGGCCGACGATTCTATCTTTATCTGTTAATATTGGTGGCATATGCCGTATACTTCTTTCTGTATTCAAAACCGGCTCTTTTCAACTCAAAATGGAAAACCTGGTTGTGGGATCCAATGATTTACGAGAATGGCGAACACATGGAGGTAAGAGATTTAGTAGGCCTTGGTAATTTCAAAAATTTTCCAAGCGTTTAATCCATAAATGCTTCGAACAAATGCTTAACAAGAGTAGTTACCAGTCGATCGTCAGTGTTGAACTCAATACAATTGCAGTATGTTTTAACAAGTATACGGGAAGCGGAAGTATGCTGAGCGGTGCGTTAGTAATAATAACAAATTATTAGCAAAGTAATTATTAGCGTTGAACTAACAAAGTAGTTCAGCGTTGGTAAGTCCTATGAGTTTTCTGCCGCAACGCAAGGTCCCAAAAGAAACGATGTTCATATTGTAAATATGTAATTGCGTAAATACTCACAGTACCATTACATCCCCGTGTTAATAAATAGCGCGCTTACAGGAATTCAAACTAAACATACGATCCGATGTTTTTTTCAATTCAGCGAAATGCTTCATGTACTACTGTGTATACATTAAGTCGATCTTTGAAATAGGCTTAGATTCCCAAAAGTGATTTTCTCAGTGGAGTTTTGGAGAGGGGGTCTGGGGGGCGAAGCCCCCGGGCCAGCGGAGCGCGCGGGAAGCGCGCGCGACACTGGTTATAAATAAAACATTAATTTGAAAAAATGCAACATTAAAACATTTACTACTATGTTCAAATTGATAGTTGGTCAACTCTCTATAGTTTGGGCCATTTTCACTCTATATATTGTACATGCAGTTTTACTCAAGTCTTTGGAACAAAAAGGCTTCTGGCCTTCTGGCCAAAGTCAAGCCCAAATTTTATGTTGGTACTCGTTTTTGACAGCAAACTACCCTATCGTGAATATACTAAACAGTCGTTAGTTGATACTGTTAATTGCAGATGAATGGCGGCGAAGTTCATATGAAGGAACTTCATCAGAAACTAGACGAATTCCTTAAACAATACAAAAAAGATCAAAATATGGGAAATCTTGAAATGGACGTCAATAGTGTCATGTAGAAATATTATTAGTTTTGTATTAATTATATTTGTACATACTATATTCGATTATCTATTATATCTATTATAGAGTTTGAAAAACATGTTCGTTTTAAACGTTATTGGGGCTTATATGTTTATATTTTGACTGTGAACAATCGGCTATAGCCCGTAAAATTATAGGTTTTACACTATTTAGTGGCCTGTTTTTCTTCCATAAGTGCTTTATTTATCTCATATGTTACTGCTAACTTGGAATCTCACTCAACTGTAGAAACAACTGAGAAGTTTATAAATATGTTGTTAACGCGAATAAATGTGGAATGTTAAAAGATTTTCCATCCCACATGATGAAGTTCGTATTTATTCAATTATCGGTAGAACAAGATGTTTCACTAATTGATATTATTGTTACATTGATGAATATGCAATAGACTACTATCTTGAGGTATAGTTAACTTTTATTTAGACGCAATGATAATAACAATTGATGTGCTTCTGAAGTTCATCAAAAGATCAGTTTTATGGAATTTGTTCACTAAGGAAATATTAGTTCTATTTTAATTTGTTTAAAAACTAGATAATATTTAGGTTCACATGATACATTGATCCTAAAAATTGATTGGCTGAGTAAGTTCTATGAAACTTGAATTATATGAAATAAGATACTATGAAACTATAGAGAGTGGATAGATGTAATTGCCCATATTTTCGAAAACGTGGTGTCCTTTCCATAATAAAACATTTTTTAAATTTGATTCAATAATAGACAACATTGACATCTTCAAAATATGGAAGAAGCTTCGAAATAAACCAGATGTCGAGTTCGAATCCATCAAAGACAGAATCCTCCCACCCTAAATTCTTTGGCATAAGTTTATCTTCCAAAAGTTACTTCGTTTGACATCTTCGCTCTAAACATATGTTATCTTAATAATAATAATAACAATATTTATAATATTAATAATCTTATGTCCGCTGAGTGGTTGTTTTGTGCTATTTCGGTTGGTCCATCCTTGCCAGAGTCATCCAAGACAATCCATTATCCCCCTAACTAGCTGTTATCTTGTACTACGTTAAATGAATAAACAGTCTTTGAAACCTTAAGGGATATACCGTATATATCGTAGAATCTTGTTTACTGAAAAATATTATGAAATGCCGAGAGCAGATTTAACTGGGCTCATGATCGAGACGTTCTTTTAGTATGGGCGCACGTTTGCTTGAGATCTATTGTGAAATATGTTAAAAACGAGGTCTACTTTCTTTCGCAATAAACTTTGGAGTATATAAATAAAGCCAAAGGGGCTATAGTAGATGAGATCATTTATCCAGCACAATGATTAAACACGACAAAATAATTAGAATATGCAATGTTATATACTGCTTTGTATTGTAATTGTGGGTGCGAGATATAATCCAGTATTTATTGCTTTAAATCAACCACGTTTCTCTCGCATTATTTTAAAACTTTTATTATTTTCAGTAAAATTAGTTTTCTCTTTGAACTTTGCATAACTTGCTTGGCATTTGTTGATTTGCAATTATTTATGATAAAATGCAATTAGTTCAAATAATATACAATATAATAAACAATAATGCAATAAAATGACAAATAATGAGTTGCCTATCTGTACACCTTAAATTGTCTCGTATTGTAGTTTACGCAAGCTGATGGTCTACTAATGTTCAATCAAAAACGTTTCTCTTGCCTTGTTTCGAAACCTTTGCTTTTACAACTTTAAGGATTGTCTTACAATTATTGCATTTCAACTACTTATAGATAAAATGCAGTCTGTTCAAAGCGGCTCTTGTCGTGGTAGTCCCATTGGTCTTCTTTCTCACACTGCTGCATTTGCTCTTGGATTCTGGATTGCAAAGTGCTTTGTGGTAAGTTAATCGAAAGTTAGCTATTTTTACAAATAGTTTTTTTCTTATATTTTCAAAAAACCTTATATAAGTAAATATTTGAGCAACATGGTTAGTTTTTGAGTTCGTTCATTCATGTAAACTAGAGATAGGCCCGAAAAAATGAGCCCCACACCGAAATTAGAGTTTGAGCTCAGCCCGAAGCCGGGCTCAACCAAAACGGGCTCAAACGCTCAACTCTAATGTAAACTGTCTTTTCAGTGTCACGGCAAGTCAGACGTGGATAAGCTGTGTTTAAAAATGGACGAGTTCCTGGAGCAGAAGAAAAATCAACCAGACAAAAAATCAGAATAGAAGGCAAAACATAAACACTTACCAACAGTTATACCCTTCAAGATGAACTCTTTCACTAAAATATTGAAATTTTAGAAGTTTGCGAAGACAGCAAAAGTCTCTTATTGGCTTCACTACCCGCCATTTGCTGTATTAGGGCTAAAATAATGAAACCTTCTGAATATGCTAACTACGCGTACCCTTGAGGTCAAAATTTCCCCAGTATGTGCCGCATCCCCATTCGCCAGAAACTATTTGAAGGCTTTTCACACTTGAGAATCCGCAATATGCCTGTAAAACAACCCTATTTTGAAGGTTTCGACAACGCCTAAAGGGTATTGTAACAGTTCTGAGTACAATGAAAAGTTATGATTATAAAATTTTTAAGTCGTTATATTGCTTACCTTCAAAAACACCTTGTTAATCGATCTTTTCGAAAATTCATTCGAAAAACCTGCGCGACAGTCGGTTGCGTCCATTACCACAACTTCCAATGACCGGCTCTTTACCGACAATTTAAGAAACGGGCCGGCCCGTTTCTAAATTACAAAAAAAAATTCAAAAAGTCGTCCAGCGCAGGGACAATTTTTATAAAAAAATTGATTGATTTAGATTAATATGCAGCACAATAGTTGTGCTGCAAAGTACAGCTTTTACGCACGTAATTTAAGCCTTTTCTGGCAAGTTCTACACCAAGTCGTGTCCCGCCACGAAATGCCTGCATACCGTTTTGCGGGCAGCGGCAAGAATAATTGACACTAGCTGGCCTAAACTCTTCACTTCAAGTGCGTTACGTCACGTTATACGTACGTACGTTATACTTATCTTTGTATCGGGAATATATTTTAGACTAACCTTATATTATTTCGTGGAGTTGTTGGAACGTATAATATACACCTATAGTCTATAGGGAGAACGAAATTAGTCCTGCAAAGAAGTTTGATTATAGAGGTCTGCTAACCACTTGCATTTAAAGGAATCATATGAGAGTTGTACAGCCTGAATATTTGTTAGGTTTTAAATAAAGTAAATGTTTTCAATCTTTCAACCAGCGTGAATATGAGAGGATTTTTTTCGATTCGCTAATTTCATTGTACTTTGTCATGAATTACCTAGAACTACTTTGTTTTATAGTGATGTATTATATTTGGAAAGACACTCCTGCATTTAGCTCCCAATTTCAGAGTATGTGCAGTAAACTGTTTACTTTCATTGTCAACCTCTTTTATATGGTTTTAGTATCAATTTCTCTAATTTTGTTGACTATTTTATTAGCTATTCATTTGAAGATTTGCAAAGTCTTCAATCCTTTCTTCAGGTAATATAAGGGGAGCCGGGTGGCTTTGGTAAAAATAAAATCTTTTCCGGAAAGATTGTCGGATTCGGTTTTGCTTTATGTCTTTCTTCCTGTTTTTATTCAAAATGTTCTTTTTGGTAGATCCATCCTACTTATGGTTGGTGCAACATAGCCACAAATGTAATCAGAGTTATAAACTACTTTTTTTAGAATTCTCTTTGCTGAGATTATCGTGGCCTATATAGTCTGTGTAGCATGTGTTTTTATTCAATTATCTCTTTCTTTAGAATTCATTCCGGAAATCAGTTTTGTCGACGAAATTCTCACATTTTCTTACACAATAATAACACCCTTGTTTCTAAATTGTGTTATTGGTGAGATAATATTGTATTAGTACAATAACGGTGCTAAATTTGTATTCGAAGTTTGAAAGTGCAGTTGTTTATGAGGGAGTTAAAGCAGTAATTTGCCAGTTCAAAAAGTCTACCGTAAAAGCTCAAATCTTAACTTGAACCTTTTCAGAAAGATTGATGGCTACAATTTTCTACAAACGGTATGAGACCGACTATGCTGAATTCGTGTTGGCATTTGCAATCCTACAGATTATTGTAGTGAGTTATGTGGAAACGAATTGTTATTCCTTCCCAGGAGTAAATAAAAAGTATACTTAAAATTTGAGTAGTCATTTTTTCTTAGTTTGTAGCAGGTTCCCTGAAGTCGATGGCAGTGAGAGCTAAGGAAACGTGTCCCGCACCACTTCTTTTTGGCTCTAGTTCTGTAAAGTTATGAGAGTCGTTCATGAATGTATAGCGACTACTTTTATTACACTTATATTTCCAACTGAAATTTTTAATCTAAGCTATTTAGAGCTAAACTATATTAATTCACAATGTGTGCTAGATATAATAATGTATTATTTTAAAAAGAAAGTATATTTTCAGGTCATCGTAACCTACTTGCAATGTTTTGCAAAAGGCGTCAAAATGTTCTCAGATAACATTCTTATTTACGTTTCTCTTGTAACACTGGGGGTTCGCAAAGTTTTGAAATTTTTCAATAGTTTAAAATTTAGTTTTTGGTCGTTCTTTTTCAAATAAATACCTACTTAACCAAAATCGATACTAAGAATCGATCATCCATAGGAGTCAGCCAAAGATATCAACTTATTGAAAATTTAAGGTTGGTTTGTTTTAGTCAAAAAATCCATCATTGAAGCAACACGTCGATTCAATCCGAAGATAGGTTTGCTCACCTTATGAGTGTTATTAGATTTATGGGGCCGGTACGAGCCAGCCCCTGGATTGTTCATGCAACGTAACAAAGGTGGTGATAAGAATACCGATTCACGGAAGAACTGGGTTTGCCTTCCAAGTACAGGTTTACAAAGTAACGGGTGATTCAACTTTGTATCTTTTGCTTCATAAGTTTGAAGTTGTGTTACTAGTTAACAAACAATTGACACTATTCCTGCAATATACGCAATATTGCTACACCTTAAACAACCGGTAACTTCTGAATCCACTTACTAAGCGTTAACAGTTCCAGGAACTCTAGCAGTTTTAAAACATTAACGTAATATGTGATTTAACAAAAGTTAGCCTAACTTCTTACAACCTGCCGACCCAACTGTTTTGAAATGTTTACAGAATACTCAGAGATGCCCTCATACCTATAATTGCCCTTGACTGTTTAATTACCTCACTAGATGTTCTTATGTTCAAGTATTTCGATGCCGGATTTATTTTTGAAGTTGAATTGTGTCAGAGTAATTATCTGTATGCACCAGTACACATCCTGGCATACATTGTGAGTTTGATTCCTTCATTTTGTTTAGTTGTCAACATTTGTTTGTTCTCTATTCCAATTAAGGCGATCTAAACCAAAGTCCGGCTCTGTTGGCCTCAAAATAAAATCACAATTCATTATCAGTATGTTCTTGTCAGTATTGCAGATCAGTATGTCTCTCGAATTCTTAATATCACTTATTGTATTATTTCGATGGCATTCGTATCGAAAAGGTAAGTTACTAGTAATTTAGATCACGTAAATCAAATCTTTCATCTTGGTAGTTTCAAGTATTCGTATATATTGAAAAATAAGAATATTGAAACTGTATTGGAAAAGGTGGAAGACAAAAGTGAACAAAAGTGATTGAACGCAGAACTTCACAATTGATTGTTTTAAGTTTTTCTCAGCTGGTTCAAATTCTTCAATCAGACCACTACACTGCCTTCTGCAAAACAGATAAGAAATGTGTTCGGAGAAGTTGTCCGTACTGAAGCTACGCAGCAAGATTATTTCACTCAATTGAAAGATCAATGGAAATAAAGGTTGACTACATTCCCGATTTCATAAGTAATAAGGCATTACTTCTTATGAAAAGTACACAACGACACCTAGTTCGGCTGATAATAAATGCTAGATACTTTCCGCTTGAAAAGACAATGAATAAATAGGAAAAGTCTACTTTAATACAAAGTAATAACTACACTAACAATTCGAGAAGGTGTTTGTGAAGTCAATCCACACGTCATTTCTGAAATGTAGTTTGAATTTTATTAAACTGCTAAGCATTTGCGTCAGTTCAGTAAAAAAATGCTATATATGAGATTGAAGGGATTGGTCAAAATATTGTCATTCACGGAATGCTGTTTACGCATCCAAGCTTCTTACTCCTAAATTGTTTCCAATAGCTTTTGTTAAAATATATGATCATAGCTGAACTAAGAATTCCATGAGTACCCGCTGTATAGAAAAGAATGTAACCGAAATCTACAAAATATATAATAGGGTAAATATTATGAGGTTCTAAGCTGGCTCAGTAGGTAATTGGATGTAACTCTCTCTTAGCTTTGCAATTTCATGAAATCTTCGGGCAATTGCAAAAAAACTTAAAATTTGCGAAAAACCTAGTCATTTAAGAAACTCAGCTCACATCTCGAATTTGGCAGCTGCAACAAACTGCCCACAACAACTATTATGCCAGCTTTAGCAACACCAGTACCAGGAATACATATCTGAATACATTAGTTTAAAGCAGGGCTGTAACGGACCGGCCCAGTTCAGCCATTTCTGAACTCAGTTTCCTTTCTAAAACCAAACCTCGGCCCGGCTGGGTCGGCTTGTCGAATTTCACCCGTTTTCAGAAGTAATCAGAAAACTTTTTTATTTATAATTAGATAATATTCGTACCTTAGTATCAGATGGTACATGAACTTTCTCTGAATTTGACGTGAAGTTTCGGAAATCAAATTAGAAGAATGCAAATACTGCATAGGTACTGTAGCAAATATTACTATCAATAAACCATGCATCATCATTAATGGGGCAATTACAGTTATAGCTAACAACACCTTCATATTTTCAATCCGTAATATCAAGGTTATCTCCATAAGTAGGATATCTTTTAAACAGGGGTGATTCTTAACGATTTAAAAAAATTATATCTTTTGTTTGATAGATTTTTCTCTATATATATTTGGCACGGGCTCGAAATATTGTGAATCGAGCCGGTCTCAGCTCGTTTGCCAGAAAACCTGCCCGCTCATCCCACGTCTATCCTAAACGCCACGGCTTGAATGAAGACTCAATACAACCATTAACTAATAATGGTATTTGGAAATAAACTCGTTATTAGATTATCTTTTATTTTACCTCAAAATACCATTGTCGATCATCCTCGTGTGTGCTAGAAATAAAAGAGTATGGTGAAATAACAGCAGCATTGAACATTATAATTTATATTGGAATAATTTGAATTAAAAATTACAATAAAGGGTTTAAAAGGCCGGAAGTGCGTTGTTTCAGTGTAAGAGGAAATGCTTCTGTGACTGTGACAAAACCCAAGTCACCGATTGATTTAATTAATGACTATTTGGTTGTGATTAACTGATTAACTAACAGTCTGCATAGCAACAAGATATATCAACTAAAATTCGTTAGAGTCCTTCAGTCACCAACACTGCTTTACACAGTTGTAACTTAACTTATTGCGCCCACATTTTTCCAAGCTATTTATATGGCAATTTTACCCATCCCAACGGTAATTTTCGGGTTCGAACCTTCTAGTTTACTAAACTTACTATAAAACTAACTTACTTTATAATTTCGATCTTTCAATTTTATCATAGGAAATTCAGGAAGAACCGTCTGCATTCGGTTGAAAAACATAAATGCAGCCACGATGAGCGTGATTGCGAAAGATGCATTACATGAATGTATAGAGAATGATCCCGTATTATATCACAGGTCGGGTCCATACTTCAGTTGATTTTCAATAAACCAAAGTAATATCTGAAATCAACAAGAATTGCAAGAAATTTACGCCCCCTTTCGCAGAGTTAATTATTATCCCGTTCTTATCAATAGAATATAAGTTGTTCGATATAAATATTACCAGATACATAAATGTACGAAGTTAGTTTCGTGAATTTGTAACGGTTGAAAGCGCCTCGGGTGATCGAAAATCATGTTATCACTGTTGCACACTTATATTCTACACTACACTCTTCTGTCGCAATGAATATAAAAAGACTACTTTTCATTTCTCATTCATCTGTTCAGGTGCTAATTGCGACTTTAATTCACCTGTTTCTCATTTGTTTCAAAAAAGTTTCTGCAACTGAAAATTTTCTTCGTAGCAAAGACTACCAATAGGTAAACTATTTTGCTAAGGGGCGCCGTGATTGATCAGGAATGGACTTACATAATAATAGGGCTGGGAAAAGGCCGGCCCGTTTCTCAAATTTTCGGCGTTTTTTGTTTGGGCCATTTCGATTAGCTGCAATTTCAACAGCGTTGGTAAGTCCTATGAGTTTTCTGCCGCAACGCATCTTACGTGAGAAGTGCAGCGTCAGCGTTCTCATTTGTAATGGCGCCTCCTATCTTATGAAGGGCTCTATATTTGCCAGTTTTATAAATATGCCTCTGTAGTGACAATTGTAAAATTCTTTATTGTATACGTTTATAAGCTCAAAAAAGAGATTAACTTCAAAATTGATTCTAAGCAAAAACAGGTAAACGATGAATGATATATGCTTACAGCTTTATAGAATAAACAAATGTATATTTAAAGATAAAATGGCATACGGAAAAGATCTGAAGTTACTTTTAAAGATACATACCACCTGTTCTTCATGTTTTTCAGAACTACTTCCCAAAAAACCAGTTTATTAAGTTTTCTTTTTCAGATTATCATTCAGAGCCTCCTGAGTTGGTGCTAGTAATCTCACTCTTTCGTTAATCTACGTTGTTATTCAGTTTATTCCACCAACATAGACTGTTTTATTTGCAGGACTAACAGTATGGCAATGCTCAAGTGGTAAGGTTAAAAACATGTTAAAAGTTAGGAGTGAAGGCGGGGAATCGGAACAAATTTACAAGAATTCTTTCCTCGGGGGGATTCGAAACATCGACATCTAGCTTATGAGGCAAAGCATCTAACCACTGGGCCACCACGCCCCTGGTAAAAAAAGTAAATTACCGAAATTAGAAGTGGGAGAAGATCAGAAGGAGTAGACTTATTGGTAGATATTTTCATGAAATGTGTTTGTAACCTATTGCAACATTTATTAGTTAACTGTGTAATTAGGCTTCGTTATTAAAAATGCTTAATCGATCACCCAAATAATAAAATACTCTAGTGTTTTAGTTGGAAATCTTCTTATTTACCACCTGGCCAACAGAACTGTCAGGAATGGAGTTTTCAAGTTAGTCGGTCTAAAATGCTTCGTTAGTTCGACTGGATCCTCTGGAAAGTATGCAGCCGATCGAAAAATCAGTCCCTTGTAAACGAATAGATTCAACTGCTGATTATTATTTGTCTCTATAGATTGCTACATTTATAACATTGTTAATAAACTTTCCATGCTGTAAAATTGAAAGAATTACATATAATTTCCATAACAAAAAAAAACTTCAATGAGCGGTGTTGCTTAAGGTTTCAAAAATCGTTCGATCTGTGGCCAAATTAAACTTCCATAGTTTTTTTGTGATAAAAATATTATTGTACTAGTTTTATTCTGTATCCTGTCCAGAAAAAGACAAATATGCCTTTGCGGAAGCTTATGTATACAAACGCGATCACAAGTCTTTTGTTTGTTATAGACTATAATAAACATACGTTTACGGTTACGTTTCTAAATGTTTCAAAAAATAAGCGTTAAGCTTTACGAGAAGCAAATAAAATGTATAGAACGATCTAACATCTGTTTTGTAATGATTGATAAAAACTATTTGGTCTTGTTCTTGGCTAGCATGATTTGGGCCAACTTTGCAAACAAGAATCCAAATTCCACAAAAGAAACAAAGCTGAAGCCCATTAGGACACCGAGAAGACCTCCAAGTTGTGACAAGAAGGAGACCAGCTGAAGTAGATCACATTAGTAAATATTAATAGTTTTTGTGATTCTTACAGTTTCAGAACGGTGATAAAACAACTGTTAGAATTATTTTAAACTTACATCCATTTTGGGAACTTCGACAAACGTGTGCATCGCCAGAGAGGGCAGACCAGCATGGAGTAAAACTGACTCTCTTTTGTTTTTGTTGCATTCTTCCTTATCTTTGGCGTAAGTACACTCGAGGTTCTGAAACAAAAAGGTAAATATGCATAATTGACAGGTCAGCTTTCACTAACACTTGGGTAAATGAAACAAAGATAATATAAAAGTTTCTGCCTGCCAATAAAGTATGCAATCGTGCAAGAGGATTTTGTATGATAAGGTTCTTGTGCGGAATAATCCCACACTTTTTACGCGCCTTTCCCATCGTATTGACATCTTTGTGGTGCAGACAACAAAGATATATTTATATATCTTTTGAGTTTATTATATTTTTGGGGGGCCGATCATAAAATTGGTAGGCAAAGTTTACGTTCTTCTGAACAGTTGCCCCTGAGTAGTCTCAATCTCTCTAGATGTGTACCAGTGCCCCAAGATGGGTATTCTAGAATTTTTATTTGCTTCTTTAAAACAAAGTCATAAATTAGTAGTTGTACCTGAGTTATGAATGGATGTTCACTCCATGTTACATCATAAGCTTGACTATGACATGAGAGAGGACACTGACATTCTTCCCATTGGGATGGATCACCGCGCAACTCAATGATACTTTCAATACAAGTTCCTTAAATATAGTTAGTTTATATTAAAAAATTAATTGCTCAATTTTGAATATAAATGGAACGCCAAAAAATGCTCACTAAACACCATTACTGAATGTTTCAAAAATGTTCTTCTTGCCAATATCACACAATGTTCAGTTGTTCCAGTGGCAAAATGGCAGATATTATTCTAGATAAATTATGTAATTTGATAAATCACTCACTCTGACCCATTCCGCACACTTTTTCCTCCTCGGGCATTGGATATCTTGGATCCATACAACCACATTGAGACTTCATTACATCCTGGTAACAAGAACGAAGACAACCCTGAAAGATTTCAAAATAAAAATGTCTTTAAAGGCATAAGTATACTCTAAAAGACTGACTGTAAATAAAAACATACGATATTCAAGTTGTTTGAGAACCCGGATGTTTTATTTTCGCAACTCCTTCCACATACAGCTGTTATTTAGTGATCATCTTTAGCCGAAACAGGTGATGTTTTCAAAGAAGGAAGTTTGAAATAGAGTGAAAAAAATACTTTCAATTTACTTTCTATATCTGTACAACTCAAAAACCTTAATAGTAAGTAATTGTTTAATGTACCCACGTCAGTTGTATAAGATCCAGAGTAATAATAAGAAGCAACTTCGGCTTTGTCTCGAATACACTTCCCGTACACGCATCCTAACCGTTCATGAACCGTCTAAATAGTATTAATAGTTTCGTTTCTCAAAATCTGGGAAAATCTTCAAGGGTTGTTATACAATAGTACGGATTCACCAATTTACCGCTACATACTGCTGGTTGAGGGTCATTTCATAGAAAACTAAAAGTGAAACTTTTACTTTCATTGTCCCAGCAATAATTTTAATTAATCAAAAAAAGCACAGAGAGTGTTAGGAACAGCAGGGGTCAGCCTTCTTACCGGATATAAATTGATATTAGCCTGGTGATTTCCTCTGCAATTTATTCTTGGAGATTCTGAGAATATTGACTCCATGGTACTGTGAGAGAAGACCATTAACGCCGCTGTTTCAATCCAAGGTAGATATTCTTCAGAGTGAACCTTAACCTCCAAGTTTAGTCCTAAATATAAAAGTAGTCTTAAACGTGGCAGAGTTCGAGACGATATAATTTACGTCTACTACGTAGTTACGGAGGATTATGAATACACTTACTACGTTCCTACTTAATATAAGACATTGTCAGACTCAAATGTGGTGGTAGTTCAACATACTATAAAGTGGTTTGTAGAATGTAGTCCAGCACTCACCTCCAGGATACCCATTCAGCCTAGCTTTATACATGGTAGAACTGTTTTGGTGATTAAACGTGAAACAGTTTCCCAGCACCTTGTCATTCCAGCGCACAAAGTCAGCTCTGAACATGATGAATAAAACGAGTACAAGTTCAATCAACTAGATTTATAGTAAAAACCAGCTTGTTTTTACAGCACAATATGGTCACATGAAATTAAAATATAACTTATGGTAAGTTATTCCCTAGTTAGTTATTCCCCATCTTACATCATTTACTAACACCTGAGCACACCTAAGTGAGCACATCAACATTCAACATTTTCAGGTTATATCAAGTATTTGGGATGAAAAATTCTGTGCTAACCTGAAATCAATAAGTTTTTCCTCATATGCAACCCATGTAAAGATATCATCATAATCCCAACTAAGTCGCATTCTTTCTTCTGTACTATAACCTCCAATAATGAAAGGAACAAGATCACGAACAGCAGTCGGGTCGCCGATCAGCTCTTTTGTAAGCTAAATGCTTCATAATTATTGAAATAATAGTGTCTTATGTTTTACTGATTAACTAAGAATAGAAAATTTAGAGTGCTATTATCTTCAATAATGACAATTGTTTCAATTTTTGAAAAATTTCTGAAACTACCTGATCTAAATCTTCTTCATTCACATAACCATAGGTCGCATTTACAATATCGAAGATGTATTTGTCTTAAAAATGCCTAATGTTTATAGATAAGAGCCATAGGACTTTTAATTTTTTACATGAAACTTACTAATATGACAATGTTCACCAGTCCACATAGGATTACTACAATTGCATTTATATTCGCCATGAAGCAGATTCTCACAAACTGCTGTATCATCTCTAGTTGTACATAGATCATCACCCAGCACAACACATTCGTCTATGTCTGAAAGCAAATGTTTTTAATTTTGTAAATTTAAATAGTTTTTAAATGTATCAGTTTACTGAGTAGATATGGTAGCTTTGTCAAGAAAATACATCACTGAGTTTTTAATTATAGTGCTAATGTCATAAAGTTAGTAAGGATGCCAAGAGTCAACCATCAGTAACTATCAGAATCAAAAAGGAACACATAATTGTAGTTTAGATTACTCAGTTTTGTGTTTGGTTTATATTTCATATAATATACCTTCTTCGCATTGTCTACCAGTCCATCCTTTAGTACAGGTACAATTGTAATTTTTAATGTTGCGTTGTTTATTAATGACATTTGTACAGTTGGCTCCGTTCTGACAAGGCTCATAGTCGCATGGCAGAATCTCTGAAGATACCCTTGGAACATAAAAAACAGGTAGTTCGTAAAAAATACTCTTTTTTAATCTTTAACGAGTTTCATTTTTTAACCTTAATGATATGAATAAAGTTTAGATAAATGTTAAATCACCATGAAATCTATTTTTAGTCAGTTATTTCGACGTCGATGAATAATTTGTAGAAGCTCACCAATTTCGCACACCGCTCCTTTCCATTCTTCTGTACAATTGCAGCTGAAGGTCGATTCTAGTCCATTTTCATTCAGAATGCAAGATCCACCATTGAGGCATTTGTTCTCATAGCAAGAATTGAATACTATAACATAAGCGAGAATGTACTAGTTTGTTACACTGTAGATTCACTTTTTAAAAATAGAAACATTTACATTTATGATAACTTTTAATGTGATTGATGTGATTAACAAACCTGAGCAAGTTGTTCCGCTATAAATACTTAAACAAATACATTCAAATCCAGACTCTGTAGGTACACAAGTACCCCCATTCTCACATGGATAAGAGGCACACACATCAAGTTCTGAAAGTAAGTTTTTTAAAAAGTTGGTTTATTCATTTTACGAAAGACAAGGTCGCAGATATTTGGAGCGAAGAAGTGAGACGAGGGAACCAAAGAAAGAAGGAATTTGTAGCACAGAACCCAGGGAGTGGAGGCGACGAATCAGAACAAATTTGCAAGAATGCTTTCTTCGGGGGATTCGAACCATCGACATCTAGCTTATGGGGCAAAGCTTCTATCCACTGGTCACCACGTAAGACCAAGTTGTAAAAAGAAAATACGTTTTCAACGGCAGAGTAGTAAATGTTTGCAATTACAGTTATTCCGTTACACTTAGATTATATATAGTGTAATTCGAGCCCAAGACATCAATACCTGTTAGTATTTTAACATTAACTAGATGTTGTTATTTTCCGAAATATTTATAATTTTTAATGCAATCTAACCGCATTTAGTTTTGTTCGTACTGCCATCACTGCATTTACAGTAGGTTTCATAGCCATCGTCTGTTTGGGCACAAGTTCCAGCTCCACAGTTCTTTCTGCTACACTGGTTTGTGCTCAATACCAAACCTGTTAATAATTGACTTGTGACGTTACTAACATTAGAGTTTTCATTTAGCGGAAAGTCTGTTCTATATTTGTTCTGGATGATGCTGACAACCTAAATTGGTTGCTTAAGCCTGAGGTTAGAGCAGCGGTCTCTGAATCCGTGGAGATCTGAGACTGAGGGTTCGGTTCCCCGCAGTTGTATAAGGCCTGGAGAACGAGCAGTTTATTTATCCTATGTATCGTGCGCACGAAGACATATGATTAGAAAGAAGCACCCACTACTCAAGTGTTATCAGAGCGATTACATGAGTAAATTTCTTCAATCTGGGAAACTAGTACGTTTACGTGCTTAGACATTCTCAATATATTATTTATTACTGATTACTCACCACCATATTGACACCTTGCACCTGATGCATCCTTGGGACATATACACATCGCGGAATCAGGGGTCCTCGGATAACATATACCGGTGTCGCAGTTGACGGTATTGCAGGGCTCTATAAAGCAAAACATGATTTTAAAAAATTACAAGTTCAATAGGCTTGAAACTGTGAAGAATTATTGTGAAACATAGTGCATAGTTCGTGTCCTTTCGTTGAAGTATACAATAAAGCAATAATGCCTAATCATGCGAACATAGAAATGTTTCTTGTCAATTTATTAAACATCAGTCAATGAACTTTCAGTTAGTTTGATTCCTCGATTACCTAACAGTTCATATACATGCCCACCACTTCTAGTACCAATAGTCCCTAACATCGCCGGCTCACGACATCCGTTGAACTTTCGAAGATCTTAAAGAAAACACAACTCTTTACTTTTGTGGTTACCTACAATTCGGGTTCTCCAACTTGTTCTCATCCGAAAAGTAGCATTGTTTGCTCTCATATATCCATGCTAAACGAAATATTCATGAAAGTCAGAAAAATTTACAGAATGTTCCTTTTCGAAGATCAGGTTTTCCATTCTTAAAATATAGAAAAATAGCCAGTTCCTATTTCCAGGAAAGTTTTTATCAGTAAAAACGGATCATAATAATCAAAAGTCCAACTTACTTGCAAATTTGAACTTGCTTTCTCGATTCTTAAGACGATAGCCTAGTAGCTGATCATAGCATAGTAGTTCGCTCACAGCTGTGCCCGGAGGAGACGGAGTATATCCAATAAGATTCAAAAAACCAAGATTGCTGTCGTCCAAGCAACCATGATGTTTAAAGTTAACTGAACAATTCCAATAGTTCAAATCATATTTATATTCAGGTAAAATAGTGTTCTTTCATGGCTCAGTAGTTTCTTAACTAATTTAATCGAAAACAGGTTTAATTTGAGAAAACATTCAAAAAATACTAATTTCAAAGCGGACCTGGAAGGTAACTATTGCATCTTTCACCAAAGTAACCAAACCGGCAATTGCAGTAGACACTCGCATCTTTATCGAAATAGGTACAAGCACCACCATTCAGGCATTTTGAAGCACATGGATCACCAGAATCTGCAAATTAAGAATTTTCCATGAAAAGTGTAAGGAATCGCAGAATCGCGGCCAATTTAGAAGTTAATTCTGGCTCTACCCGAAGCTTTTAATGCAACAGTCTCACCTCTATGCATGAAACAGGGAACCTCTATGCATGAAACAGGGGTTCGACACTTCTTTAAATTTTAAATTGTGAGGAAAGTTTGAAAACAATAACTGCAGAACTCCGTGATGATAATTATCTATCAACTAAATAAAAAGAGAACGCCTGAATTTGTCCTACTAACACTGGCACTGTTTCCCGAAGAAGCCAGCTTCACATTCGCATTTATAGGTTTCATTCATTGCTTTGCAGTTACCTCTACCAAGACATGGAATTGATGCACAGGGGGATGTTACTTCTAAAAAGAAGGGAATATCTTCATTGTTGAAATTAATAATATTGCTATCAGATAATTCCATTAGAAACATTTACATCAAGATGCTTACAATATATTTGTCTTTTGCAGTTTTAATACGTACTTTTATAGGAATACTAGGAGAGTGGTGACACAGTAGTTAGAAGCTTCGCCTCATAAGTTTTAGGTCGATAGTTCGATTGTCCCCGAAGAAAGAATTATTGCAAATTTGTTCTGATTTGCGGCCTCCACTCCCTGTGTGTTGTGCTATGAAGTGGTTCCCTCGTCTCACTTTTTCGCTCCAAACATCTGTGATCTCGTGTTTCGTAAAATAAATAAACATGCTTTGAAACTTTAAACTTTAAAGAACTTTCATTAAACAATGAAGTGAATGACCATATTCAATTAACCAATTACTTGTTAATTTTGTTTTTCTACGCTCCTAGATTATCGGGGTCTCCAAGAAACAGAAAATCGTTTGAACTGAAAATTCTGCAATCGCTTGCAAAATGTTCCGTTTTTGCCAATTTTGTTCTCCGGTAGTCCCAGAATATTCTTATTCAAACTAACCAATATCACAATCTAGCCCAGTCCAACCATCTTCACAACCACACTTTGGTCTATTGTTTAGCATCTCACACTTCCAAGTTCCCGTTTTTGGACAGGTGGTTGTTGCACAGTTGGCTGTTACTTAAACAGTTGTTCGTGTAACTGATAAGTATGGTGGGTTAAAGATTGCCGGAGCCCGATTCACCAAAAATCGGCTCCCCTCTCCATAGAAACTGACTTACATTCACAGCCAATAGCGCTTAGTGGAGGATTTTCTATAGAACAAGTACAGTTAGAGCAGACCGTTTCACCAGATCTAAAAAATATCTAATGTTTAATGTAACAGAAGATCTACGCAGTAAATTGTAGGGTGAAACAATGTTTGATTCATATATGTAACTATTTACACAATACTGCAACTGCTAGCAAACAAAGTGAAACAACTATAAACGAGTTTGTTAGACAATAGACGGAAATAAACACCGTGCTGCTATGTTTTCGTATTTTATTAACATCTGATGACTGGAGACATCAATTGTAATTCTAAAACACTGTCATCTAAGCTCACCTAATGATAACCCTGTGCTCCGGATAGCAGTAACCAAACCCCGAACATCCATGGGGAGGATTCAGAGTATTAAAAAACTGAAACTATAAAAGTTAAGCATATTGCACAGAGCAGATAAGGGCTTTTCGGGTGATAATCCCGAATTACTCTAACTGCGAGACGTGTTTCGGTGGTTCAGGTGGTAGAATACTGGCTTTAACTATATCGAAACTGTCTCGTCTGCTGTCATAACCTGCCTGTTTCTAACCTAGTTCAAATCCTCTCAAGCCTAACATACATAACAAAGGTAAAAGAGGTAAGATATATATAAAACTTAGGAGCAAGTTCCCGATAAGGTTAATAACAATTCCCGAAAGGTAAATATGAAATAGAGCGACGTGAAGTACGTTTAACTCGCGTGTGCTTTTCTTGGCTTAGTCCCAAAATATGCGCGAGACGGTAGCTTCGTTGCGGGACCCAGACGGGTTTAGACCTTCACTGGAACTGGTTTGAATTACGTGCGAAAAAGGTGCAAATTTGTAGCGCACATACAGCAATGGCAAAAAATTTCTGATCTACTATCGAATAACTCGAGAAGAACTAACATTGTGTAAACTTACCACAGACTCAGATAGATGTAACAGACTCGTCAATATAACAACTGGAAGCATTCGAAACCAAATAATTTCAAGATTTCGTCCACTATTGTGTCTTCCTAAGCTTTCAACCAAAAATCACAAAGATTCCATTTTTACAACTTTTCTCGTTTAATATTCTGAGAACAATGGGCGGACTACGACACCCTCATCAAAATTTTAGGAAATCCAAAATTGGAACAGGCATTTCACTGCAGAAAGTTGCAGAACGTTAATAAAAGATGAACTCAGAATTTTAATTTTAGAAAAGATAATTAACCCAAACTTTTCTTTTTCCGGAGTTACGGTAATTGCGATATTGTTTGAAAGTAAATGTTTAGCGGTTTTAGAAAACATCGGCTTAGATTATACTTTAGTTAATGGCGTTAATTTTTATTTTATATTCTTTGCATAAATATAAAAAATAACTGATGTTTTGATGAGAAGTTACATTTTTCACTATACCGTTTAAAGAAAGCCTATATTGTTATGAGTGCGGTTATGATTTGTTAATTCGAATGCAAATAATTCTTCCTACTGAATAATTCAGTTTTAAACTATCAAATTATATGTAAACTGTATAACTCCATTTCTAAATGAAACTTTGTTCTTTTTCTGATCATATAAAGTTAAACCCTTTAAGAATCACTATTATGCATATATGTTACTATCATGCAGTCCCGTTTCGATGGAAAGCCAAAAAGTTGGTTGTTTCCTTTGTTTTGTTCATTTTATGATGTTATGACATGTTATGGTTATGATTTGTTAATTCGAACGCAAATAATTCTTCCTACTGAATAATTCATAAAAGAACTTACAGCGAAAAGATTGCAATTACTGTCGATGGTGATCATAACTTGGCTGTTTGCTAAAAGATAACTATAAAGTTTTGTTTTTCTTTTCTAAACTAAACCGTATAACATTTCCTTCTATTTTACGTGTATACAGTTTACCGTATATTTGCCCACATTGGCTACTCACTATCAGAGCGTGTAAGGTTATTTTCTGGTACATAAATTGTAGTTTCACGATGTTCTTGTGAGTGATTGAGAGTGCGATATGAGGAGATATGGAGTGTTATGTTGGCGTTTGGGAGTTCTGCCACTAAACTACCAGAAGCCTTAAGATGCTCGGCTGCGTCAATTCTCTGAAATAAAAAGTATCGCACCAAATAATATGAAACCGTAGCAGTTACTAAATATAAAAAATTTCAAACCACAGACATTACACACAGTATCTTCTAATCAGTTTGGACCTAAGTAAATGTTTAGAAAATCACTAAAAGTGTTTTATATCAAATGAAAATAATGTATTTGTTTTCCAATATATGAATATCCAAAAAGAAATTTAATAAAAACCTCCGATAACTATTCTATTGTGTTCACAGTATCATCGCGAGTTAGACCAAAGTGAGGATTTAGAGTAACTGCCCTCTTTTCTGAAAAATGCATTTTGTAGTTATTTGTTGGCCACATAATCGGAAAATACCCTTGGTTAAATTTTATATATTATGCATACAGCGAATACAAGTCTACTTAAAGAAAATAGTAAACATTTAAGCAAACGTTATAATTTCATTGGTTAACTACTTTCTCAAAAGCTATCACTGGAGTATTTATAGGCCCTCCAATGTAAACAAATCAGTTTACTTGGTTTTTTCAGAGACTTAGAATATAATTTAAACTCTTTGAGCATTTGAGTTATGCTTATGTTCTACCAATTAGGTTAACATTTATACAATAGTTAATCCAATTGAGTGGGAAAGTGTGCAACTAACTCTTTCTTCTATTCAGTTTACAGTACAAATGTGAATTCAGTCTGTTCGCGAACAAGCAAGTTGTTACCTTTTCTTTCGAAATTTGACCATTAATATTATTTAGTAAAAGCAATTTTAACACAACCAAAGGCCCAGTACCATTTCGGACAGGGCTCGGCAAATATCATGAAAGTAAAAGGTTGTCAGATAAGAGTACACTACTCGCAATAAACCATGATAGTCAACAGAATGTGCTCTATTTCACTTGCATGCAGTCTCCAATATAAAAAACTCGAAAAACGGGACTTGATTCGAAAACATTTGATCCCCATATACCTAGTGTATAATTTAGCTTAAAATAGACTTTGTCCTTTTCCTGAACAATTAAAGTCAAACCCTCTAGGAATCACTTTTTCTGTATATTTGTACACATGTTCCTATCAGGCGGGCTGAGCTTGATGTCCTTTATTGCGATGTTTGGAGTCCCGTTCATTTGAAACATGTTTCGATGGAAAACCAAAAGGTTGGTTGTATTTTACTGTTCAATCTCAATACATTCAAAAAATCTAGAACACATGGATATAACATTGCAGTTGAAAGGTTTCTAATGAAGAATTATAGCAAGAAAATTACATGAATGAAGTTGCAATTCTCTTGCATTCAAATAGTATTCTTAATATCTTGTTTATTGTTAATTACACTACATCAGTAATACAAATTGTTCTATACGTTCCAGTTGCAAAGGTGTGCAACATTTATTTTCGTATTCTTCACGAGCGATTGGATTTGCTATAGTCCATAACAAAAAAAGACTGCAGTGACCGGTGTTGTTTATGGTTTAAATAATCGCTCGTTCTATGGCAAAATTAAACTTCCATTATATGGTTAGATGCGTAATTTTTTGTTTGTTGTCAGAAAAATATTATTCTACTATTTTTATTTTGTATCATATTCAGAAAAAGATACATACGCAATTGCGGAAGCCTACGTATACCACCGCGCTCTAAGGTCTTTTGTTTGTTATAGACTATAGTCGTCATGCAATTGTACTGTTTTATAAACTACGAAAAATGTTTGTCCTGGCGAGAAAGTGTTAGATAAAAATGAATGCTCTAATAAAGTAAAAGGCTGACACGCGACCAATTTTTTTTATCTTTGTTCAACGCCGCTGCCAAGATAATGTATTAAAATTCTTCAAACGTAATTCTTGTAACATATTAAACTCTTCACTCTTTTCACTGTTCAGGCTCGTGTTCGCTATCTATGGTCTATTCACATTCAGTATATTTGTTCAGTTCGGAATGCTGTACAGGGTCCCCCCTTGTGAATCACAATACACACCCTATCACATGAGACCGAACCAGGTACTAAATAAAAACAATAATATATGTAGTACTTTGCATATAAAAGTAATTTATTTCCTGTAATCGAACATATCACACAATAACCATAGATTTCTTCGGCGCAGGCTTTAGGCATTCATTCCGGAATCTTCTGAGCAGAGACGGATCCTTTCTAACATTCAGTCTTCGGGTGCACGAAACATGGGATAA
>JAQGAV010000595.1:0-30018 GCA_034691345.1 Phasmarhabditis papillosa
TCAAAAGTAGTAATAAAATAAAGTCTCGTTCCAAATTGCTTTACAAATCTTGTAAAACATTTACACATAATTCCTCGAACTATTCATCTTGGCAAGTTACACTCCAATATTTCTCTTTGCTTTTAGTAAGTTTCTAAAAACAAATTACCTGGGAATATAGTCTGTATACAGCAGAGAGAAGCGATGTTCCATTAAAGAGAATCTGAAAATCGGTATATTGGAGCTGTTTCCTCAAGTACATTCATTTTTGTATAACATTGCCTCCCAGGAAACTGCGCTGTATACCCAGCTCAAAGATAACGACCTTTCAACAAAAAATTGCTTACAATAAGAATACCCCGGACATTCGCCGCATTCTTTTATATATACTATTTTTGTCTTTTGGGTAAATGTATATGTTTTTAGTTGGCAAATAGTCTTGTCTAACCAATGCAGCCTAATGAATCTTTTATAACACCGCTGGCAGAGTTTCCGTTAGAGAAAACATAAAAGGTAAATATAAAAAGGTTTATATAGGCAGCTGCAGTGCTATGTCAATTCTATAGCAACGACGCCGGATAGATCATTTATACTTTAAGACACTGCCAGTAGTATTTAGCACGCCGTTGCCAAATAATTGATAGCTATAGACTCCCAGGAAAGATAATTGTTGGAAACAATATGCAATTTTTCTATTTTTCAGTAAAAAAAGTTCTATTTTTGACAGTCCTGGCATGGGGCTACAGTATAGTCCCAAAAGCATTCTTTACTTTAAGGATTTTGCGACTATTATGTTTTCGTTACTAAAGTGCCTTCAAACATAGTTTAAATAATTGAACGTACTTTTTCATGTCTCCTTGTTCCTTGTTATAAGATTAGATTGGACACTTGTCCTAAATCTCTGCTGAGCAAAGACGGCTCCTTTCTAACATTTAGTCTTTGGGTGAACGAAACACAGGATGAGTAGGCTGCTGAACTAACAAATCTTCTCTCGGGGAGTCGAATCCACATTTCATCTTAGCGAATTCAGAGACCGCTGCTCTAACAAATAGGCTTAAGTACCCGCAGGCAGAGGTGGTTATCCGGCCGGCCCGGCCTGACCTCCAAAATTTCAGACAGGGCCGGGCCGGGTAAGACCGGATTAGGCCTTGCAGTCAGCCGTCTGTTGTCAATAAGGTAAATTATGAACCTTTACTATGGAGCGAGAGGTGGCGGGTGCGAATCCACCCGGAACCTTATGTTTTGTTATTTTTCAATAAGTTCCTTGTGCTGAGAAATGTCTAATTCAAAAAAAAATTTTCAAAAATACCCAAAATTTATTCCTGTAAAAAGGCCGGGCCGGATAACCAGCTCTGCCCGCAGGTTACTAGTTCTGCTTACGCTTATACGGTGAGAGGAATCTTCTTAACCTTTCAACCGATGCGCTCAAACCCTGCATTCCTATAGTCAACGGAGGAATTGGTTGCAGCTAAAGGTCTATTTATTATAATGGGAGCGCACAATTATATCGGTTATTTGTATATTTCTTTTTGATTTCCGCGCTCTTTCTAAATTCTTTCGTACACCCCTTCAAAGGATTCATCCGTCGTGACTATAGTACTCCACAATATTTGTCCCCGTTTCTAAAAACAAGGAAGAAAATTTCGCAAAACTAGAGAAAAGAATGAAAAAGCAACTAAAGTATGCATCCCAAAATCACGTTCTTTAAGCAAACTATATTTCAGCACACATTCAGTAACACGTGATCCTATGATCAAACCAAAATGATAAATATTTACCAGGAATTCTGGCAATTCATAACATTCTATAGTCACCATGCTCCGGAAATTCAAATTTCCTATCTCAGATTCATTAAAAAGAAGATATTCGCGTTAATCGAAAACAAATCTTAATTTTATTTTGAACTTTATGCATACTCCAAGGCATTTATAAACGGAACAAACATTTTGTTGCATAGATAGATACTCTGTGAGTCCTTTTGGTAATTTATAACATTTCATTTAAGATAGAATAAACTGCCATTTCAACTAAGACTAAAGTTAAAAAACTGTACACGATTTAAGGTAATAGTTAGTTGCATAAATGTAGCCTGTTTTATGCAAGACTCGGAGAAATTTCTACACTAGAATTGTTAATGTTTTGTAGTTCTAAGATAGCTATGTTATGATCTTTCGTTTTATTATTTATTGGCATAACTTCACAGCTTATGGGTAGAATTGACTGTTATTCTTATCGTTCGGTCACGTTGGGCTTTTGTCCGAGATCTCTGCTTATACAGTAACCTAAAAATATAATTTTTAAGTTAACATCCCTCTGGTTGGAATGCGCAGGCAGAGACAACCCGCAGTCAACAAAATACGCAAAACCCTCACGCAAGGGTCCATTTTTAAAAATTTCATAACATTCACCTCAGCTAATAATCTATATTATAGCGTCATTTCAAATAGGTTATGTGATTACCAGAATTGTTTTTGCAAATACATAAATGCAGATAACCTGCAAAACCCGTAACTGAATCCAATTTTCTCAACTATGCGAAAATGAGTTCATTGCTTCGAATATTCATCGTATAGCAGTATTTAACCATAAGTAAAATATTCTAAATTGTCAAAGAAAGTTCATATTTTGTTTACTTTGCCAGCCTAAGTCTGCACGTATTTTAACAATTCAAATAAATGACAACTGTTCCGTGCGAATTGCTTCTTCTAACAGCAATATATCTTATTTCAATGGATAACCGCAGTCTAACTAATTACCGAGCCTTTTATTTCTCAGACTTTGCAACTGGTCAGAAAATTCCCAAAACAAATTTTGACTTCGTTCGTCCCGGCCTGGCTGAGATAACCAGTTGCTGAGACTGTTATTTCTTACTATGTACTTGTTTAAGCAAATGGCAAGTTTACTTATTGTAAAAGACCATAAATCAACGATATCTACTTTCGGAACTGCAAAAAAGGTTTAAGCCCACTTTATTCAGCTGAGCCATGAATATTTTCAAAAGACTGAAGTTTGTACTTTGCTTGAAATACTTTTAGCTAATTAGCTTATTTAACTATTGCGTCATTAGAAATAACCTAATTTAATGTATTGAAATGACGAAGAGTTATTTTAATAATTTTAACGACTCTTACTTACGAAATATCAACTTATATCAAACAAAAAATCGGGTTATTTCACCCTAACCCTAACTAACAGCCTAGTAAGCCAGTATTTTATAACAACGACCAATGGTAGGGTTGCATATTGGGCCTGACCTGTGGCCGTAGTATAGAAAATAGAAAACCCGAGCATTTGAGAATAGATGCCCGGGCCCCCACCAGGTCATTTCTGTACTACGACAATTGAACAACTTCAAAAAAACCATATTGGGGGCCCTAACCAAGGGCGGAGACTTAAAGTCAGTAACGGGCTTGGGTCGTGCTTTTTTGTAGTTTCGCAATAGCCGAACCTAGCTGATAATTGAAAGCAACTGTATACAGTAGATGGAGAGCGGAGTTGTTAAGACTGTTTACACCATTGATAGTCAGTAAATCGTTAGCTAAACTAAATTAATTTACCATTTTACATTTATATTTTCCTTATTGTCTTTGCTTGCAAACTCTCTAAACCAAAATGTAAAATAATGAAAGATTCTCGAAAACAAAAAAGCTGATAATAAGCATTGTCTTTTGTTTTTTGTTTTTTTGAAAAGGGTCGGCCGTTTTTCAATTTCCGCTATTTTGCAGTTTTCCTATTGCAAACCTTTCCTTTTCTCACACTTAACACTTTTGTGAATACTAATGAACTTTGAAGATGTCCTTCCTTCATTTTTAACTTAAAACATTCCAAATATATTTCTAATTCTTCCATATTTTCGTTATTTTTAAATATAAATATATTATTACTTTTATTAGCCATGTAAATGGATCTTTTTGATGTTCGCAAATTTGCCACCACAATCCTTAGAGATTCATTAGAAAACACAGTTAACGGCACGAACAATGCTAGTGAGGGTGAGCGATGTATAACTTTTATAGTCTCTTACTAGAGCTAGGTTTCTAGCGCGGTATCATCGAGAGATGCGGTGTTATATTAAATTGAATGCACATTGAAGTAAAGGCTCCCAATCCACCGATTTTCCGTTCTTTTCTATATAACACCGCTGCTAGAAGTTTGGAATGAATATCTTCAAAATTAGATCTTATAAATTGCTTAAATTACAATGGTTGCTGGCTGGTTACACAAACAGAACTGATAGACAAGTCTGTCTATTTGTTATGATAATTGTTATACAGATTTACAGCTAATTATTTAGTCAAAAATAAATTGATATTTTTGACAAACAAAACGTTTAGTCACCAGAAAAACAATCATCTTTCGAGAAACTACCAAAAAGACATAGAAAAAAAAAGTTGAGCAAGCCTGACATTGGTGCCTAAGACTAATAAAAAGAGGGCTATTTTCGTATAAATTATTTTTCCTACAGCACAAATTTGGGATTTTTCGGTCCCTGGATATCTTGATACCCAAGATAGTGAGTCTGTTTGACTCGCATTCTGCGAAGGGTTGAAATGTGGCCCTAACAGTTCCTATCCTCCATCAGTTCCGGAAGCCTACTGTTATTCAATAGGCTACGGTGCCCAAAATAACCGAGTGTTTGCGGTGTCAGCGATAATTGTAACGTTTTAGAAGAACTGTAGGCCTATTCATCTAAAACATATAATACAATTAGTTCATTAATTATAGAACATTAGAATCTCTCGACTTCAATAACCTTCTAGAATTAAATTAGTTTCAGATTATTCGGCCATAGCCTTTCTACCTGTAATAATGATAGTATTTGTTGTATTTGCCATTTGTGGTATTTATAACTACCGAAGATATAAACATGATAGGCAACAGGTATGCTATCTATTAAACTGCAAATAAGGCTTCCAATGGAAATACATTATATTTTATTTATCTGTTTTCAAACGTACGATCCGTTAAAATTCATAATTCCCTACGAAAGGTGGGAAATGGAATTCCAACAGTTTTTCCAACTATTTACTATTTATAAACTATGACGAGCTGACATATCCTTCAAATACAACTCATGGCTAAATTTAGATAAATCAGCTTTCGGCGTTCTATGATATCATTGAAGGAACATATTATCGACATAAAACCTACGACGCACAGGTACTCTACCACACGAAGAGTTTTGAAAGGCAAAGAAAGTTATCCAAGTACAAGATTTACCATATTGTGTGAGAAGTCTAGAGACCGTAAGAGTACTCACATCACGCTTCGGGTCAATTTAAAGTTTAAAAAAAACCATCTAGTTCTGGAAAACGGTCATTTGATCTTTGGCTAAACTAAACCCTTTTACTCCAAGTGCAGTTCTACAATGAGTATAGCTAAAAGACCTTGTTCAAGACGCATGAACTAAATGGATCTTCAAACAGAAAAATAGTAGTTTCAGTATTCAGACGGCATTCGTTCACTTCTCGTCACTTCAAATGGATCCTCGCTTTTTTTTCAGCCAACTCCGCATATAAAAGCAATTAATCAACATATCCCAACATGCACACTAACGGTAAACACAAATACAAAACTACAGTATTATGTTCCTTATTATAACTACCGTAACTTCCCTAAGACGAAAAAATTAACGTAATACATTTAAATGAAGCGGAATTCAAAAACAAAGGAATCCTTCGAATATAGCTGTTGCAGATCCTACAGCACCTATCTGGCACGTCAGATTGTGAAGAGGATGAATCAATAGTTCATATGGTATAAATGAAGAAACATGGTCACTGGGGTCGACAAATAAAAGTGCCTTTATAGCAGAATAAGATAAATTATATTTACTTTATTGTTTTACATTTATTAATAATTGGCAAAGAACGAATAAACCACCAACGTTTACCTTCCTACTATTGAGAACTTTCCAGGTGCCCTTGTTGGCAATAAGAGCTTTATCTGGAAAGAAGATAGATATATGTATAATGAAATCGGTGCTATATGGGTTGGGGGGAGGGGTTTCACCTCGAAATTTTTCCCAGAATACACAAAGGGCTGCGCATTTAAAAGGCCGGCCAGGCCTAGATTTTGAAGGGATGGATCTAGGCCGGGCCAGCTCGGTGGATCCGGTGACGTCCCTTTTAGAGGTAACAAGAATAATTTGAAGGCATTTTATTTAAAAAAATTATGAGAAGCTCTATGTTGTTAATATCTGCCTGGGCCCATCCCTGCCTAAACCTAATTTCTGTAGGGTATAGCCTTCTGTTTCAATAGGCTTAGGCGAAAATAGTAAAATATAACACAGTTTACATATACCTGCAAAAAATTGTAAATATTTCCAATATCCATATTCACCTAAGTAAAACTCTTACCCCAACTTCTTTCATCATGCGTCATTGCTACAAGATATCCTCCCGGACGTACTACTCTGGACCATTCCTTTAGTAGCTCGGGATAGACCAGACGATTGTCACTTGTGCTGCCTATCTTCTTACCAAATCTGAAAACGAAATATTAGTAACGAAAAAGAACTGAGCAACTAACGGTAAATCAGTAACAATGGTGTCAACTGAATCAGCTCGAATTGGCAGTAGGAGCGCATTCCACTGGACAAAGCTGAGTCTGTCGTTTGACGAAGGACAGTTTTTCTTAAAAATTAATAGCTATTCAGAAATTATATATTAAGTGGCATACCAAATTCTGAGAACAACGTTCTAGTGCCACGGTATGATTATCTCCACCGATGAAGAAGGCATGTGGAAATGCGAGAGAACCTTCTAGCGGAATGGAACCACCACCGCACATCGTGTCCATTATGACGTCGCCTAAACAATATTTATTCGTTTCCATTCATTTTAAATCCATATAATTAGTGTAAAGTGTGAATAAACAAAGGAATGGGAGAGTTAAACAATTACCTGTGCTGGGGCGAGCCATAGAAAGAAGTGAGTAGCATATAGTTGAGCGAAGAGTCGTTGGGCCAAAAGCGCATACATTGCGTTTAAACAATGAATCGTCATTCAAAGCAACCATAACAAGAATCTAGAAGCTTATTAGAAATAAAATATACAATCTAACTCTCACTGTATCTTTCGTAATTTGCAGGACTACTTCCACGTCGAAATTCTTCATATTCGGTTTCCATCCAAATATGTTATTCAGCTGAGCTCCAAAAGAGTTGGCAGCTTCCATGGAAGAAAATGTGTGTTGCTGCTTATCTCCAGAACGATTACAAGTAACCCTGATATTGTACAATAATAAAGACACTATATTGGAGAATACCGAAATTTGGGAGATTCGTCAGTGCACAGTGTATATTCTCCGTTCTGCATGAACTTCTTCATTGATGCCTGGGAAAAATAAAGAATAGACCACATTCCAACTTACAATACCTTGATCTGTGATATACCTCCCGGCAAATTCTTTTTCTGACATGACTGCCATACTTCGATCATCAGGACCCAATTAATTAGAGGAATTTGTTGCTTCAGAACATTAAGAGCGTCCTAACTAAGCGATTGCAATAAAAACTAGGGCTATGCACACCTCTTTTCCCAACTGAGATAAATCTAATACATCACAATCGTATCCAACGGCGTACAGATTGTCAACAGACCTCAGCCCTAATATCTTTAAGCCGATAAATATACGAAAGATGTTCATTGTACCTCAGGTGACCTATCCGTGCCTATATTGAACCGAATTTTTCCTCGTCCCACTGATGAGGTGCAGCCAAGACTACTGGATACCTCATTACAGGCAATATCTTCAAAGCCTGTTACAACACTAGCTTGAATATCAATATCGAAAGACATATATGAGCTGATAAAGAAATAGTTCCCGTCTTACAGTTTTTTTTCAGAATCAAATTTGGCCAACAGTACCCCCAAAACATAACAAATAAAAAGTAGGAAGATTTATTACTCATCGTACAAACATTGGTTACAGAGCTATTGCGCAAGGAGACCATAGAAATGATTAGGCTTAGCCCAATAAAAAGGGTGGAAAGTTAGATAAATAAAAAAGAACAACAATCATAACATACCCAAGAAAAGAAAAAAAAAACAAGATTATAAGATGTTTAATACGAAAGTGTTAAAAACTAACAATACAAAACACTACAAAGTTACTACCTCGTTTCAGATTTGAATACTTAACTCACAATTTTAAGAGAATCAAACAATTCCTATTACAATTGCAAGCAATGAAAACTTACAAATAAGTGACAAAATTAATCATCTAAAGTAATACAGTCATCACCGTTCTTCTATAAACAAAATAGTAAGATAAGATGAGTGAGGATTCAAACCTTTCCATTTTCGGCCTTATCTTTATCTCCCTTAGGATGCATAGTGGAAAGATGAGTTTCAAGCTGATGATAGCTACTGCATTTGAATGAGCAAACGTCACAAGAATACCTGGAATACAATATTCAACAAAAATAAAATTCTCAACACTCACATAATTTCAGCTGAGCACAGTTTAACTGAATGATCGGCAACCAAATGCTGTAGCATGTTAAATGCATACTGCTGAAAATAATAATAATTGAAAAGTTGATTAATAGCTACAAACCTTTCCACAAATTTTACAGCGACCACCATCTTCTTTCTTTTGAGCTTTTTGTAACAAATCATTGGTAACCAAACCATGGGCCATAACCAAGTGGCGTTCAAGGCCTTCGTAGGTCCAAAACCTAAAACAATACTAGTGTATATGGGTTTTGAAAACTATATTTACCGGTCTTTGCAACGGCTACAAGCGAGGGGTGCACCTTGCTGCATATCTTGCGCACTCTTGCCTTTCATTTGAGTATGGAATACCTTAAACCATAACAAGGTTAACATAATGTGAATACTACGGGATATACCTGCATATGCGCCAAATACTTCTCCTTATCAGCGGTATTTTGATCGCAAATCTCACATGTCTGTTGTGAGCTGCCAGCAGCGGGCGAGCCATTAGCAGGCACGGTGGCCTTCTGCACGTTAGCTGCCGGACTTGCCTAAATTAAAACATAACACCCCGAACGTAATAAAAAAACGTACCGCAGGCTGTGACTTCCTAAGATTGGCTTGAGTCTGAGCCTGAGCAGCTAGCAATGCCGATGCAGTTCCCTTACTGGCTAGAGCCTTGTAGGCATTTATTTGATTAGCAGTCATATTCCTGGCATTATTACTAGCGGCTGCTCGTTGTAGATGTTGTTGCATTGCTAAATTAGGTAGTATACTTAATTTTGTCATCACAAATTTACTAACCCGCAATAAGAGTATTATTTCCGAGCATAGAACGGCCTTGCTGCATCATTTGCTAAAATTATTGAAATCAAATTGGTAAAGAAATTATAAACGAACTCCTAGTTGCCGCATCTGCTGTTGACGTTGCTGCAGTTGTAGTTGCTGTTGTAGTAGAGCTTGCTGACTCTGCTGAGCTTGCATATTCTGTCCTTTGCGTATGGCTGCCTGGGCAGTTTGAAGTTGATTTTTTTTCTAAACTTTGAAATGTTCAAAGCAATAAATAAAAAAATACCTGCTGAGCCTGTGCTTGCTGCTGCTGTTGTAGAATTGTTGGATCAACTGGAGGGCGATCCCAGAGCCATCGGTTGATAGTGAGAAGATCATCAGCTCCTTTAGGGGCCATGATATGCCGAACTTTGGTATAATCCTTTTTGCAGTTTCGCATATGCTGATCACGAAGTCCTTTGAATTGAAAATCTTCTTCGCAAATGATACATGGGTACTTTGCTTGCTGCTCATCTTTAGTGGCAATAACCATATGTGCATCACTAAAACACGTTAATTAGTGGAGAAAAATAGCGCTTAACTTACAGGTAATGATTTAGTAGCCGCTGTTCATTTGTATCATATTCAGGACACATGGCGCACTGATATTTGCCATTCTTATAATGTGTCCGAGTTCTGTGATTTTGCAACACAATTCTTGATTCAGTTTGGAATCCACAAATCTGAAATAAATCAGTTATACCCATTGCAACAGTAAAATTGGTACTTGGCAATTGAGCAGGTCCAACTTGTAGGGTTCATTCTTCTTCTTTAACGCCTCCCATACTGGTTTTAGCTGAGCTGCGACCTGAAAGAATTTAAATACGTTAGTTACTGACTGCTCATAAATACCGTCTTATATGTTTCAAGATTTTTCGGAGTTTCTGGCAAATTTTTTGCGTGCACAATGTCACAATAAGTGGCTTCTTGAACCAAATCCTGACCGATATCCATTAACAGTTTGGTCATGTGAGGAGCAGGATTATTGTTCTAAATATCTTAGTATAATCAATCTAATAATATGCAAAGTGTTACCTTCAGAGTCTGTCTTTCCTTCTTCTCAGCATCGCTCAGCTTAGGCCTCTCATCACCGAACATTTTGGTAATGACCTTTGACAAAGGGAAATCAGGATCGTGCTCAATCAACATCTCAACCTCCTGAAATACAAAAACTGTAAAATAAAATTATACAAACATTACCTGACTTGGCGGAAACGAAATAGTATTAGGCAACACTAGTTGCTTGTCCAATATTAATTTCCTGACACTCAGTGGTTCTCTTTGAACCTGTACATTGATTGCACCCAGGAGAGCGTCTAGGACCTTTCTCTCTACGGTCTTATTGGAGCTTATTGCCTAGAGAAGAATTGTTTTTGCTATATACTAAGCGTCAAACTCACATCAGATACATATTCTTCAAGTTTGTTTAGCAGAGCTTCCGGGCTATTTAATACGCCGTCCTTCTCCTTAAAGCGCATAATTATGCTTACATAAAATTTAAAAAACCTTAGTATCAGATTTTACATCAGAAGTCTCGTTCGTGTGGTCGACATCGTCTGTTTTGACTCTTTTCGCCGGCGGTTCCTTTGAATCCTCGTCATCATCAAGATCAATGCATTCAACCACACCACCATTTGTCTTTGTGGAGTCTAAATATGCTATAATATCTTTACCGTAATTGTTACAACATACCATTCACAGGAACGGGACTATTTGAATGGGTTGACCCTCCTTGTGTGTCGTCGTTGACATCTCCATTTGAGCATTCTTGTTGCACATCTTTCATCTAAATTATTTTAATTAATTCTTACATAATACAACATTCAACTAAAAATAGCAAAAACTGATCAGACAATTCTAAAATTTAAAACAAACGTACCTCTATTTCGTTTGATGTGCTGAGGCTTGTCTTCTCCGCAAACAGAATAGGGGCGGAATCTTCCGTTGAAACCATGACAATCTGAAATAATTCCAGATGCATATTTATTATAGAAGTATTATCGAGCTGTGCAAAAGATACATAAACAAAATAAGATGTACATCTCGAAGCCCATTATGTCGAGGCGATCAGAATGAGGTACAACAAAGTTGATTTTAAGTACAATTTTAAAAAGTTAGTTGTAAATAGAAAATTTACAATTAGTTCGCGACATCGCAAGGACACCGTTCGCGAAAATAAGGCGGGACTTCGCTAAAACGTCATACGCAGTGAAATACTTGAGCTGTTGGTATTCACCCTGTGGGTTCCGTGTGATACTCAGCCGAAAACGAGCAATAGTCCCAACGCGCGCGACGTCGCTTGCGAACTAGCGATATCGCACGAAATTCGCGTACGAAAAGACCTAAGCAGTCCAACTGGGCCTAGCCATTGAACCCATAAAATACCCCTGGCTCAAAGGTTAGCCGAACAAACGGTAGTCTAAATGATGTGTCGAGAAAGCTATAGATACTACCGTAACCAAGTGAACGAATTCCCTTCGAACTAGAAAATATTTTTTTGCTGAAGAGCGTGATACTTACGAATTATTGTACTAATAAACAAAATATTTAAAACCCCTACGCACTGCGTTCAAATTTTGGTTGAACGCTGGACCTAGATGCGGGCAGTTGGGGCTAAGTTGACCACATCCCGCAGGAACGGGGTAAATAGAATAAAAAGCGTTGACGCACACAATCGATCAATAAATACGTTGAGGCCAACAAAAACCTTCCGTACCTTATTTTAAGGGCAAGGAGCAGAGAAACTGATGTATATGCGAAAACTGGAACAACTGTTAGAATTGCTGAATAAACTAGCTCATACAAGAGGGTCTTGTTTCAAAATGGTTAAGTCATTTGCAGGTTAATACAAGAGCATACACGAAGTTCAGGAAACGAGAATAATTCGATTCAGCAGAAACGAGACAATATTATCGATACATTAATATTTCAGGAAGGCAGGTTGAAAATTCCGAAAAGAGAACTTTGAGAAAAATAAAGCTTTGTAAAATAAAATGGACGTTTAGTAGTAAACTTGTTCTCCAATAGAGTGAATTATAAAATGTGTTCGGCGTTTTGTGGTTTCCCTATTTGGTGCCATACGCAGATTGGGTTAACGCTCCGACGAAGTCACAGCGCAGTAAGCATTTCACACATACTAATAAATCGTCAAAACTCTCTCGTGTGATAATCCACATATCTTTTAATATTCTGGAGACAACCGTTGAACAATACTTGTCATATTTGGGGCAATCGACAACGAACGATGCCATTTCTATTTGAACTTATACTTTCATTCATGCTATAGCGCTATTGCGGGAGGAATTTAGTGTTAAACGCTGAATTTCGTTAGTATTTCTATTGAGCTAGTTTTCTTCTTTTTCAACACTGTGTAAAACACAGTGTTGAAAAAAAACGATTTTTCTTTGAATTATCCAAATTAAAATAAAAATAAGTCTTTTTCAACACCGTATTTTACACGTGACTCAAACGAAACTAGATAAATCAAAATGCTAACCAAATTCAGCATTTCACACTAAATTCCTCCCGCAATAGCTCTCAAATCCCGAAGGGGGCCAGGACAAATATAGATTATTTAAATCTATTACAAATACCCGAAAATACGTGCGACCCAGACACCTATTGAACCCGGTAAACTACGTTACAAATAATATACCAAACAGCAAATGTTCCACGTTTATTAAAAGACAATGTGAACAAGTTCAACTATATACAGAAAAAAGGGAGAAACAACTTGTTACTAGATTGATTACACATGACTTGGAGTAGTAGCAGCTGATTCATTTTCCAAATCATTTTTGTATTGTATCATAAGATTATGGGCTTCCCTTAAAGACTCCCGTAGATCATCGATTTCTAACTGGATAGATGTTTTTGCCATTGAAGCTATTTCTTTTGTCCGTCGTACTGACTGGTTAACTGAAATAGATGAAGCGTTAAACAAAATTAAACAAATACTACGAGGCCCTACTAGTCTGGGTTTCTAAATTGTACTTCAGCTCGGTCTGTATTAGGTCTCCCGGCATTTCTGCGCGCTCATTGGCAAAAAATCCGCAAAAAGAATTTTTTGCTACTTAAGAAATTTTCCGAAAAATATCAATATCACAACTATATTATATTATTCGTTTGGGACAGTGTTACGTCTCTGAAAATTGTGCACAACGGTTGTCTTCGTAAAGTCATCTTTTTCACACAGCTCTGGTGCCAAAGTAAACAATTTTTAATTTTCATAAATGGTTTAATTTGGAAACTGTGCGCATAAACTGGGAGCAAGTCAAGCTGCGGCATAATGCTTTCTATCATTTTAGCCAACATTTGTCGCTCCTTGGAGAAAGCCATTTCGGAACACTAAAATGGAATCGTATTTTGCGCATTCCTGGATCGTGCATTTTATAAATATATACGGCTTGCTACATAACCGAATTATTTTCCATATAATACGCATCGAAACGAACAGCGATACTCATACGTGAAAACCAAATTGAAATATAAGGAGGGACCCTCAATTCTTGACTCTAGATTTCTGGAGAGCAACTCCGGAAATCGAGAAATTTTTAAATATTGCTAACCAAAACAGCGAGTCCACCAGAAAAAGTCAAAACAGATTCAGGTCTATTGATATTATGTTTAAATTTATGAGGGAGGACCTCCTAAACATGGGTAAAATAGTCCCCGTCGAGCAACTTTTATGGTTATAATTACGTGGTCACTAGGGATCCTCCTTATATTTCAACTCTGTATTCCACCTATGCTCCGAATTGGACTGTCCTACCCATGGCGATATTTCACGTCAACTCAAGAATTTTAGAAATATTTTTCTCGCCATCAATTAAGAAACCGGGTGGAGTTAACGATGGCCGGTTGCCCCATGTCTTTCCGACTCCAACAGGGCTGGCAAAAGTTAGGGCCGAGCCGGGTCGGCCCCGGCCGTACTTTTGTGAAACGAGGGCCGGCCCTCATTTTCGAAAACTATCAATAATGCCCCCAATTTTAGAAATTTTTTTTTTTAATTGGAAATTTTGGAAAAAAAAATTGGAATTTCGCAATAGTGGGGCCTAGAAGTTCAGATCAAAGGGCTGGCCTTTGCCACCCATGGACTCCAACCTTTGCAAGAAGCTATGTAAAGTTTAAATAAAACAAAATTCGCAACCTATAAAAAACATGAGCAAAATAAAATAATACACTTCTGTGATATCTTGGTTTCGAGACGATGAACTTTGGCTAAATAAATGAAGCGGTCAAAATACAGCGACATGGTATGGAAAACCACAGAAATCGATAGTCAAAAAACAGGGGTCCATTTTACATTTCAACTGGGTATTCCACCTATGGAAATTACAGATGATTCGCTTAAGCAAACAAAAGAATAAAACCAACTATCGGTGTAAAATTTTCTTGGATCGTGCTTTTTCCCTTCACTTGCCGTCAGAAGTTGAGACATCAAAAGAGTTGGTTCATTGAATACCTAAAAACGGCAATATTCTGATTAGCAAACATAGTAGACATGATGTATAATCTGAAAAACACTAACTTACTCACAATTTCATCGTAAAATTCTACAACAACTTGTTCTGATCCGTCAGGAAGTTGAATCGGGGCCTGGTGCAAATGTATGTAATGAAAAGCTGTAATCTGAAAAAAGACAATATAAACAAAAGCAAATGATCAGAAATTACCGGCTTTTCCTGAGGATCTACGAAATAAATTTTCATTTGTACTTCAAATTCTCCCCAGCCAGATTCAGTTATTTCAAATGGAGGAGATTCAACAACTGCAAATAACAAATCAACGGATTAATGACATAAACGATCGTACCTCGAGTGGAGTTTGCATAACTATCGTGAAGTTTAAACTGCACTTTTCTGATAAACTTCGATGGATCTTCTGCATTATACATTCGAAGAAAGACGGTCCATGTGTGTGTATGGTTATCTCCCTCGCGTCGATAACCAAAGGGTGTTGCCGTATTGCCATAAACAATAGGCTTGACAATTTTGATACCTTTCGATCGCTCGACAGGCTCAACCATGGTTATCTGGAATAAGTATAAGTTTAAAAAAACATATATATACGTGCAAGGCTTCTGAAAAATAACAACAACAGAAAATAAAGTATATTTATAATAATTTCAAATTGTTCATTTGAAAGTTTGAAAAACAAGTGCCACGGGACGTACCGACTCCTCAGTCCTTTAAAGCCACACGCCGTGACGTTTTGTTGGATTTGTTATATACAAAAAATCTTGGTATTTTACAAATTGTAAGAGTTTAGTGTACATTTGGTATTCTATCAGTTTTTATAGTCAAGTGTTTGTTCTACAAATTAGCAGTATTTCCACATGTGAAACGTTTTCAGGTACTCATGAAGCCTAAGAAGAGATCCCATACATCACATGGAACGACGGACTTGTCCCGTTCGAAGAAGCGAAAATTTGAAAGTACGTTCATTTTCATTTGCATCAGTTAATAATATAACTATTTTTAGGGTCTCCTCCAAGACGTAGAACGGGAAACGACCGTCGTCCACCACCGGAGTTCAAGCCACTTGATTTGAACACCGTCGAACACTTCACTGATTTATTGGAGAAGCGGAATGGCAGCTACAATAAAAATGAATTGGTAATGTTTTCTGTTTTGGTTTTTCTTATTTCTTATTTCAGAACCACTTGCAATCTTCTTTGGAAAAGATTATGGGCCATGCCGCATTTTATAATCGAAGAGCCTATGCCGAGCTTCAGTATATAAACACTGGTGAATATGTTACGGAGGATTTAGTGTCCAGGTAGTCTGGAATCAAAGCTAAATATATGGTATATTATTTTCAGACCTTGTCCACAGTATGAATTACGCGAGCCGATTGAAACACCAGTTGTATCTTCAGCTCCTGGGTAACTCTTGCATTCACCTTTTCTATGAAAATATTGATTTAGTATTTGTGGATTGCCTGTGGAAAGTGATACTGAAGACGATTTCAATTCCTGGCCACCAAGTCACATTCCTACTCGTTTTTGGACTTGGTGCAAAGTGAGTGTGAATTATTTTCGTTTTAATAAAGTACTATTTCAGCATGATTTCATGCAAGATATAAGCATTGATGCACTGAAAAATTTCAAGAAGCTTGTACTTGACGAATTTTGCGTGGATTTTGCTCCCCTGATGGTAAACGGTAACTTCTAACCGAATGATATTCCCTAGTACTGTTTTTTAGAGCCGTGGAAGTACAGAGTACGGAACGGGAAATTAAGAAACCACGGCAGCCCGGTTTCTCGTCGCAAGCGCTCCTCATGTGATGATCGTATTAAAGAATCAGTGCGAAGGAGGTTAGAATCAGTTTTAACGTTAGGGTTCAAAAAACTTTCTGACAGTCAGAAACTCACTACTTTCGTGGTTTGGACGTTTTACTGTTAACTTTGCTGATTTTGTAAAACGTGTAATCAATTTGTTTAATTCAGTTCCCGACATTCGACAGAGAAAGTACCAGCTTGTATAGAAAATCTAGTTGGTGCCGTATGCCGTGAAATCAAAAACGAGAGAGAAAGTTTGCCATCGTCGCCGCTGGCTCAAGAATTACCATTTGGTTTTGAAGATGATGAAAGTAGGTTTGATAGCTTGAAATTTACACGTTTCGGACCTTTCTGTTTGTCTTTTTTCCATTGTTTACTTTAGATAAGCACGGTATCGCAAATGACATGTTTTACCATGCAGACGGTGATTCAAAGATATTCGACGAAGTTCGCTCCAATGGTTCCCCGTTATCACCTCGGAGTGAGATATTTTTGTTTATTTTTTCATATATATAAAGTTTAGGTGCACCTACGAAAGTAAAGAAGGAAGTCTGTGATGAATATGAAAACGAATTCTTTTCATCGCCGCACATGGTCAATGGAAATAGCTCTACTAGACGAAAGTCGTTTGAGGTATCATTATTTCTTTTTGCATTTTCTATTTCTATTTCTAGGCTAGCACTGATGGTGAGTTAGATCGTACTCTGACCTCTCCTGTTCGCAAATCGGAAATCGAAAGCCAGTTCAACATTTACAAAGATATCGGAGAAAAATTAGTGAATCATTTGATTGCAAACGGTAATTTAAAATGCATATTATATTTAAAAAGAAAATATCTTTTAAGGTTTGATACCAGAATACGCCAAAAAAGTATTCAGTTACATGAAAGATGATGCGTCTAATGTGCAGCCTTCAACCGAAGGAAAAGAACTTGAAGACGGAGAGATGGTATGCCCGATATCAAAAATAAATTTATATGTTTTCTAGGACGAGGTATCCGAAGAGTTACTAAAATGTCAACAAGAGCTGAAAGAAATGGAGCCCGATTTAAAGGGTATAGTGGAGCATTGCTGGTTCAAGCTCAAGAGGGATTTCGCTTACCACCACACGGCCAGCCAACTTAATGATGCCGATTATGATGTAAGTATTTTAAAATGTTCTCTATGATGATTCACGTTGCAGTTGTTCCGCCTCGGAGTGAATTTCTTTAAAGACCAGCCTAAGAGAAGGCCAACTAAGAACGAGTGGCCAACGCTTGAAGCTGCCATAATTCGTCGCAACAAAAAAGCAAGGATCCACTATGGTAAGGCTTACAAACGGCAAGCTGAATATGCCAATGAATAGTTTCTTTGGAATTGTAATTTTTTTTTCCATGTTTGCTCTGTAAATATTACATTCGTGCTATTTCATTTTTGTCTTTAATTTGTATTGCATATGATGATTTCAACATGTTAGCGATCTCACATTAGGGTTTCTTCCTGTTATGTATTTTTGTATCCTTGTATTTATTTTCCTTTTGACAATAAAGTTACTGGTTTTATCTCAATAGTTCACATTTGCTGGTTTGATTTCCTGCCACATATATTTATATCGAGTAGTTTTTTCTCATGTTGGTGGATAGCTTTATTGATTTCATTATAGGTTGAAGAAATATGAAAGGTTATTTAGTAATTTTTTCTTTTGCATTTTATGGGATAGTGTACGGTGAGATTAGCTAATCTTCATTGTACGTTTTTATGTATCTTAGGAGCTGTCATTCCACAAGAAGACGGCAAATCGACTATAGCCGTTACCGAAATATCACCAGAGGTATATTTATTTCCGTTAACTTGGTTACAGTTTATCTTTAGTTGAACGAGACGGAAGTTTCGTCTCCTGGGGTGGTGGCTAGTACTACTTTGTCTCCTTCTGTAGGGGCTAGTACCACTTCATCTGTTCTGACAACCTTATCAACCAGAACGACAACAGCAAAACCGGTAAGTTTACACAAATGTTTCAAATAATTTTTCCTGGATAGAGGATGCTTCCTTATATTTTTTTCTTTAGAAAGAACCGGAGCTGGTGAAACCACGGCTTGAAGGGGAACCAGGGAATTCTGAAGAAGCAGAAGAAAAGCCAGAGATCGTGAAGCAGCCTTCACCGACTCGTAAACCTGATGTGAGTCTGGTTTGCTGTATTTATTTTCATGTTGCTTATATTCTTTATTACTGAAGAGCTTAAGTGTTATGTTGCATAGTAATCGTTCCATGCTATGTTTACTTTACAGCCCAGCAGTTCCGAGTTGGAACATGTAGCAAAGGCCAATGATTCCAATTTCCTCACCATACTCCTAATTGGGGGATTTATCTCACTGGGAATGTACGTTGTGTACCACAATAAGAGAAAACTTATGGGTTTGTTTGCTTTTCTTGACTTTTTGGAAACTAATAATTTAGGTATGATGTTTGAAGGGCGCGGGAGCGGAAGAAATGTGCGCTACCGAAGACTTAGTCAAAGGGAGGATGAATTTCCGTCAGAAATAATCTACTAAAAGTAAGCAATATTTTATGTGCCGATCTCCTTTAACTTATTTTTCTGACTACGCGTAGAATTGTGGTGATATATGATGTGCCTTGTACATAGTGCAATATTTTATAGTTTTACATATTTTTGTTTTCTTTATTTTTACTGCGGGATGAATAAATTGTTATTCTTATTATTATGCATTTTCGTTATTCTTCGTCGGCGACTGCTAATAGCAATCCTTGTCGTTTCGTGATTACATCGGAGTATCTGCAAATGATGGTTTTAAGTGCTTTTTCGTAGTTTTAGATTCTACATTAGAATGACGAGCGACGGCAATAATAGAGCTGCACTGGCTACATAACATAGACCAGGAAAGAAACTCAGTGTTTCTGGATAAACATTGTTGTATATGGAAGTAGCTATCAATGAAGTTATTCCATCTTCAATTCCGATCAATGAAAATAGTTGTCCTGAGTGATTAAAATATTACTTTATTTTTATTGGGAGACAACCTTGTTCATGCGTAGCTACCATGGAAGATAGGAATGCACGGAATCCGGATGAGACAAAACGATTGAAGCTCGTAATCACTAAACTGATAATTGTTAAACTAGTGTGTGCTCTGGAACTGGGATAGTTTAAATTCACCAAAGTTGACGAAGTATAGAACGCGTTGATGTAGGTCATAAGTGAACAGTTGAGGGTCAATTGTTATTTGTCAACTTTAGATTTTGTATAGTAATTTGGGATTATTCAGGCTATTTTGTTGGTATATAACTTGTTAAGAGGCGGTTTTAGTCGGAATATCTGAAGTTTTCCGAAGCTGTATTGGAGGGTATTACCTATTATTCCGATTCTGTTTATTATTAGAAGACGGTTACCTGTTATTGAGTATGCCATTGCTGGATTCACAAGGAAGGCAAACATAAAAAGTGAGAATATTTTAAGAATTATGCCCAAGCACGCTAATAACGCATCCGAGATACCTCTGTATCGCATTAGCGGGTAGAACGTTAACACCTAAAAACGCGTTATTGGTTGCTTCCGAGACCACAGGGGCTATATTAAGATCCTGTTCATTAGTTCCGAATCAGTTTACAAAAAAGTCTGGTTCTTCAAATATACTTCCAATAACTCACCGCAAACGTAGATAATCCAAATGACAGCCCGCTAAACCAGCCATATTCTTTGTCGGTCCAAGCAAGTTTATATCTTAGATACGAGAACTGAATGTCGTTTAAGCCTAATTTACAAGTTAAACAACGGTTCCAGAAGAGGATAATGTACCTGAGAAAATAAGTAGTTCAAATCCGAAAGCAATCAGATTCAGTATCATTACCCATTGGGTTGGCCGACTCTTGCGGAGAAGATTGTAGAAGCCGGAAAGAATAGCCCAAACTCCGCTTATAATATCTGTAAGCAGGAGTAAAGTAGCTAGATTTATACCGTTTATTTACCATTTTCCAATTACTTTGGTTGTAAGTAGGCCTGTTTATACTTATCACACCATTGAAGCAAATTTGGGGTCCCTATTTTCATTCAGTACCCTCTAAGACTATTTGGCTTTTTAGCAATGTCTCATAAATTTGTAAACAATATACAGCAAACTGACTGGTTGCTGCCGGCGATGCCTGTTGATTAGGTTTTTTCTCCTTCGCAAATGCTATAATATAGTAGAAACAGAATGTTTGTAGGACCAACATAAGCAAGAAGGCATAGGCATATCCAAAAGCCCTAAAGAGATAATTAAGGTTATTTTTTAAATAGTTAACACACAAAGTATTTGAATATATATAGTCTCTAAATATTTTGAAAATTGAATAATTGCAACTATAGACACTGGGAAGCAATATGAGAAGCAAACTTTATGGAAAGAAGGTCGGAAATAAAAAATTCATCGACATTCATTGTTGCCGGCTGAACTGCCACGAATATTTGGTATAACTAGTAAAGATGCTGTGTTTAATATTTATAATCCAATCTGCCATTTGATTTTTGAATGTTGCTGTCGTAAGTGTACTCTTGAATGAGACTGTATGTAACCTAGTCTTCATTTATAGTTACCTACTGTCTAATAGTTCCGGATAACGCATATCCAATTGTTCCTCCTAGACCAATAGCTCCTTCTAATCCGGCAATTCTGTAACTCCTTCTCCTTCTATCCGTAGATCTCTTAACTCCATAACTCAAGGTTGTAGCTGAAATAACGCACTATTAGATTAACTAAGAAGATGTCTTGTAGAAGTCGTCTTCAATGCAACAATATTAAAACCGTAAAGAGCTCTCCTTAGGAATGTAATACTCATATTGTCTTAATTCACAATTACATTAAATAACCAGAACGATTAATCAGACCGTAACACCTAGACCGTAACACCTGGTAACACGCAGTTTGTACCCGTACCACCGGTTAGGGGTACAAACTGCGTAGATCGCACTACAGAATATTTTTCGGCTAGACCCGGGGGCTCTTAGTACGATAAGCAGAAATATTAATTAAATATGATTACTAGGGAAAAATAGTAAACTAGATTAGTTTTAGGGAAGCCAGTAACTCCTAATCGTTAATTCCCACCAAAAAGTCGACGGGCCGGCCAGGATCTAAAATTCTCATGCCAGTTTTTCACTTCAATGAGAGAGCAGTTTAAAGGGCCCATTATCTTGGGGACCAAGGTATCGAAAACATGAAAAATCCGAGACTAACGGGTAGCTCTTCTGTTCGTCATCGCTTCAACATTTTTTCTGTCCCCCAGATGCCTTGGTCCCCAAGATAGTGGGTCGTTTAAAGGACTTTACTAATACGAACCGTAACTCACAAATAATGGCCGTGTATCCACCGCAAATACCAAAAACAGCATCACTTATAAGTAGGTAATGGATGTTAGTTTCCATGTAGACAGTTTGGAATATATAGTTAAAAGTACCGAGACAGAGACCGAAGAATGGAATCAATAAGGGAATCTTAACAGACCAAATATCCGACACTAAAATGAAAATGGTTATGATTTGAAGTAAACAATTTTGAACGAATTTTTTGGTTACCATTGCGGAAGTCGTGGTTCATTGCGTATTTAAAGAAACTTAAGGGAATCCACATCCGAGCAGTTACATGAAGTAAGCTGAACCGTTTATGACTTATTTGTAAAGAAACCGCTTCTACAGTAATATATTCCATTTTATATATTAAAGAGTAAATATAACATTACCTGCTCCTAGTAACATGGTGGCGAAAAGAGAAGGAAACATGAGTGTATATGATGAAATTGAATAGAAATGATTAGCATCTTTTTGTATTGTGTGGTCTTTGTATATTAAATCTACGTTCTCGCATAAAGTGAAATTCTGAAAATAATATAAACGTATATAACTACTAAATACTAAAACTGCGATTGTATAAAGTCAGGGCTGGCCCGGGCCGGGGCAAAACTTTTCATAAAGGGCGAGCCTTTTTGTAACTCTGTGTCTTTATAATATCTCTTATACACAGGGCCTGACCAAGTCTTTCGCAGCATTGTATGTAGTTTGTATGTTGGTTACCGGAATGTTATATTGAAATCAATGAAAGGTAGCTCTATTTCTTAGAAATACCACTAATTTTTATAACAATAAAACATTTTAATATAATTGATTCTAAAACCCCTGATATATAGGTTTTAGAATAAATTATATTAAATTGTTTTATTGTTGATAATGATTTTCTGATATTTGCTGCAAAGGGTGAGCTTATATTCTAGACCGGATCAACCAAAATATTTATAAATTAAAATTATCTGGCCGGGAAAGTATATTTTAAGGTTCCACAACTACCTGGCGCCGTAGCTTACTAACCATCGGCACCAATCATATCCTTATTATGACCCGATATGACAATTTTATAACTCAAACTCGAACTAGCTCGAAGAGGAACTTACATTATCATATCTATTTAGACAAAGTTTTTCATAAATAAGATTTTGGAATACAGGATATTTAAGAAAAGAAGTAATCATATAAATACATAGGGGTATCTCCATGCCAAGACTGCGAGCTACATAACGAATACGGTCCATTACTAGAATATTATTATTATTATTATTAATATCATAATAAAGTATAATAAAGAAAAAATGAAAGAAAGAATAAAAAGAAAGAAGATAAATGTAATTAGAACTTCATAAATAGCTGATTTCACTTATATCTTCTTGAATGGTTAGCAAAACTAAAGAGTGTTCACATTGAAAAGGCTTAAAAGTCGAAAAGGATCCATTAAATGATTATTTTTCCTAGGATTTAGCTTATATAAAGCAAAATGTAATGTTTATGATACAAATAATCTTTATAATATAATATATTTAAAGTAGTAAGGCGTCTACTTGCGTTTCATACCTTTGGTCTGGACAAAGGCTTATTAAAAATATAAAAAGCAATTATTTGGTTCAAAAGACTATAATGATAAGCATAAGAAGTAATGTACATAATGTAGTATAGAATACTTTGATAACTGAGTAAAGGACACTTTCAGTCGCTCTTATAGTTAGAATTCCTTTATAGTAAGACGAGAGTTCGAATGAATTGAAAGCGTTTAAAATATTTATGTTTTATATTATGTTTCAAAAATGGAACAAGGAATTAGTGGATAGAAGCTTTGCCTCATAATCTCGAGGTCAATGGTTCAAATCCGCCACGAAGAAAGAATTCTTGCAAATTTCTGATCCGCCGCCTCCGTTCCCTGGCTCCCTATTGTCCCTTCGTCTCACTTTATCCTCCAAATATCGGTGATCTCGTGTTTCGTAAAATATGAATAGACAAAAGGAACAATTTTATAGTAGAAATAGACCAATGAAAAACTGAACAAAGTTTGAGAAATTGGAAAAGCTTATTCCTAATTGTTTATCAAGTTTTATAGTCCGCAATAATATAAAAATGAATGAAAGTCGGTGGATTGGGAGCGTTTTCTTGAAAAGTACATTCATTTTAATATATATATAACACCGCCTTTCTCCATGATACTGTATTAGGAACTTAGCTGTTGATACAGCCTATATAAGAATAACATTTATTAAGTTTTAATTAGTAAGTTAAATTAGTAATTATACTAAACAATGTAGTCTAGCGCGCAAGAACCGGCGCTAACTTGCTACTTTCTTGTAAATATCCTATAGTATTTTTCCCGTACACAAATACGACTTACTTAGTAAACATTAAAATATAATAATTAACATAATTAGTAAAATTAAACAACATCTCGTTAAATAAATGAAACTGAACTCTAAAACTTCCATTTTTGCAGCTAAAGTTGCTGCTGACAACTGCCTATTTCAGTGTAATTCCAGGCTAAATGCAACCGTGCAAAGATAAGAACTAAGAAGATATGAAATATAGAGAAAACAGAAGAGGAGTTCGTCATTTTATAGGAAAATTATCGGAATTAAAGAACAAAACAGAGTGTCTGATCAGAGTCTAATTGAAGCTCAGACAGAAGTTTATGGAGCTACGGCCTATTCACCAACTCTCCAGCCAAGGGAACGGACCTAACCGGGAATAAAAAGCGTCCCGCGTTTCTAAAATTCCGTTTCGCGGAGCGGATTTCGTTTATTTTGTTTATGTGGCTAGGTGACGGGAATGCTCGTTCCTGTTTCCGAACCGGCATCATTAGTGAATTCCTCCACAGAAATTACGGATGACTGCAGTAAGAAACTACAAATGAATGAGAACCTTTGATTTAAACAATGTATGGGTCAAATTGTTATAACAACAACTATTTGATCAATATCCAGGTACTAAAATGTCTTTAATAAAAAGCGCCTTGATTTGGTCAATATGGGGAACATGCCGTATCAGCACAGTTCGTAATAAAAACTATTCCCCCACTCTATTGAGGGTAAACAACAATATTATTGTAAAATTCAGTCGATAAGTAGTTTAAAATATACATTTTAAGTAAAATAATACCCATAATTGCAAAGTTTGTTGAAATATCGTTCAAATAGAAAGGGACATGGCGAGAAGGGATAAATAGGGTAGATTTAGGGGATTTAAAAGTACGTCGCTAATTGGATGCAGTTCAAAACAAAACAAGCAATAATACCCAAGAACGGTTGTTAGGAGGCTGGTAGGTCAGGAAGCAAATAACAAGTACTAGAAAAATATCGGGTCATAATAGGGACATGATTGGTTCGTATGGTTTGTAAGCTGGTGTGTGGCCATTCCGGTCAGGCCAGGGGCCATTCCGGTCCATGGTCAAAATTTCTCGCCGCTGTCGATTTGAGAAAACTCGTGCCAGTTCCTTAAAGTCCCATCCCTTGCTAGTTTATAAAAAAGTTCATTAATTGATAATAAAAATAATTTGCTGACGAATTTCCCGAAACTGTGGTGAATTCGAAATGATTTAAGATAGGGCTGGTAATTTATTCGTTCGGATTGTCAAAAATCACTTCTTTATCAAAAATGGGTTCCATGAGACCGTTAATTTTACACTCCGTGGTTTTTGAAACTGTAAATTTAGTGTAGATACAAGATAAAAAATGGAACCTATGTTTGTTTGATACTGCTTCCTAGTAGGAGCGTTCGAGAAAAATAAATATCTTGTTTTTTGTTTTTGGAGTGGAATAATACAGCCAACTATAACTAATTCAGAATCATAACTATATTATAAAGAATTATAACATTGTTCGTGCCCCCAAAGACTGGATGTTAGAAAAAAGCCGTCTCTGCTCAGAAGATTCCGAAATGAATGGCCGAAGCCCTGCGCCGCAGAAATCTACTATTATTGTGTGATATGTGGGATTTCAGGACACACTTTTTAATCATTTTAAATTATAAATTATTTCATTTGTATTGACTAGATTCTATTCTTTTGCAACTTTTCTTCTAAACTTCCGTAGCAATCAATCTATGTTAAATGCATAAAAAGTGCTTGTCTGCTGATTTCGATATATCCTTATCAAATTCATTTTGATCATTCCTACATCATAAATTGCTAGATATCTTTCTTTCTCGAAATTCTTCGTTGGCCAACTATCTTTGTATGAAAGATCTTAGTTAAACTAAGATTTGAGAAGGTTTACTAGATTCAAATTTAAGAAGAATATAAAAGCAAAGTAAACGTTTGTACAAAATATAGTATGTATAAAAGAGACCTAGCTGCTTTCCAGCGCAATATTCGGGAAGCAGCGGTTTTATATAACTTTTAGTATAATGACTCCAAATCCCCTATTTAAACCTCCATTTTTATATAGCAACGCCTCTCTCCAGGTTATGACGCTGGAATCCTATCTCTTGTTACATACTGTATAATTGTTCATTGTAAATGTTTCTAAGGTTTAAATGAACATTCTCATATAATAATATTAGTGTTATTGATTGATTTATGGGACATTTATGTGTTTTAATTGTACTATCCGGCAGAAGATCCACACTATCCCGCTTATTTGAATATAGAAAACGCTGATCCGAATTCTATCTTAGTGAGGTAGAACCAAAATTATTCCTATATTTTTATTAACGAACTCTGTAAACTATTTTTCTAGAAGGAGGTTTTCACTCAGGTCGTCCCGGAGTTTCTTGTGTCTTAGGCCCGGACCGCAATTTTGCCACTCCTGTCTACAAAACGTTTAGCTTCACATAATCTCAGCTTAGAAAACGTTTATGCTTTTTGAATAGTATATTCGGCGTTTTGTCTGGAATGCAATAAAACTGTATTTATTAGTTTTAGAATAGCTGAACCTGGATATGGATCAGATAAGGCGAAAACACCTCCGTAAAGTGAAAATAAAACTGTGTTTGGACTATAAGAGAAGGTACTGCAAGAGGTCGGACAGCAATAATCTAATCTATACTATGTGACACGGAAACAGACTCTCACTTCTAACTAGGTGGTCGAAAATGAACCTAGATAGACATCCAACCTTTCTACAATCTAACATTTTTAACACCGCCGCTGCATTTTATTCAACATCGCAGGAAAGAAGCCAAGCCTACTATTGAGAGCGATGTTGTATAGTCTGTTCCAAAGATGCTAGCACAAAACCAAAACGATCCCTAGTTCAAAATACAAAGCCCTTTTTGCCAAAAACCGTCTGGGCGTTAACGGGCACAAATGCGCGACTAGTAACCCGGCTAAAAATATACCGCGCAATAGCCTTAGGTTTTTAAACTAAATGTTTTTATTATATTTAAAAATCATTTTAATTCTTAAATGGCTCTTGTGGACTATTACTATATCTATTATTTGTCTACCTGCCCTAACGATTTACACTTGACTGCTTATATAGATCTACAATTAAGTTAGCCGAGAGTCTCCGAAGAGGTGTATTATTCTTCTATTAAATGTACATTTTTTCTTATTACAATACGCTTCAATAGATTTTACAATCAAAGGGAGTGTCATTATAGCCTCAGCGTTGTGTTAAAATGAAACCATGGCAGAAACTATTTCCTAATAACAGTCTGTTTCAAATAGTAGACTACGTAGCAACGGCCTTATTCGATGCGCGGTGTTTTTGTTTTGCCTTCAAAAAGGTTGCAAATTGCCCAATTTTCAATTGTTGAAGATAATTTTTTTTAACACCGCGCATCGAGTAATGCACCGCGATGTAGTCTAGGGTTTGAAACAAACTATACATAGAAGATCCTACACATATATGTAGGTTGCTAAAAACATCTTAAAGCAAGCAGCTACATTATCATATAAAGAGGAATAAATTTCTTTTTGTAGTATTCGTTACACGAATCATGGATATATCCTTGGCAAACTGCCTCACGGAATGATATCTTAACTACTAAATGCTTAATATTTACTGTAACCAACTCCTATCTAGCATGTATTTAACTAAACCTATTGTGTGATTAATCCTCTTAACATATCCGCAAACGTTCTAAGAGCTAAATATCCTTCCCTGAGTAAAATCGTTCCCGGGTGGTTCACTTTGGGGGCCTAGCTTTCCATGTTGGGGTCAATAAAGGGTAGGGAACTCCCGAATTATTCCTGAATGCAACCATTCTGTGACTGAGTTTTCGGCTAGCCTCGAGTTCGAAGAATCTCGATAGGCAAAACCAGACAATAGGGAAACCCAATTGTACCCTCGGTAACCCTAGTAAGTCTTCTTCTTTGTAGTCAGCCACCTTTGCTTTTGATTTTTCTACCTCGCCTCCTCGGTTTAGCAACATTTTTGCAACCGCGTGACGTCCTAGTCGGCTTGTCTGCAATAATCTAGACTGTAGGTCTCCTCTTGGTTCAAATAAGAATAAACGCATTATAATTGGCAGTGATTTTATGCGACTGCGCAGTCTATTGTAGCCGGCGGCGGCTTTGCTTTTTCTTCAATAACTTTCATTTTATTCCATCTTAGGCCAATAAAGAACATTATTCATATTATTATTCATACTGGCGCCTGGAGGACTTTAGTACGCAATCACGACCGGCATGGAATTAGTACCAGCTAGCTGTGCTTTAGTAACTTTACAAGCAATTTTTCTCATTTCTAAATATTATAATATGCAGGCCGGCCCGGATTTAAAATCTATTGGCCCGTAAAATTCCCCGTATTAGGCGACTTCAGGGCTGGGTATCTGGCCGGGCCGGGCCGGACGGTTCCGGTAACCAGCTTGGAGCTACTGACGAGTTTCTTGAGTCTGACCCAAAGTGTTCCGCTTGAGCGTTATCTTTCCGAAATTGATATTTTCTTTACTTATAAACAAAAACTTGAACAATTGAACCTTTTGATTGTTATCCAACATACCGTGTCATTTTTCTGGTTGAGACATACTAAGAATCAATGTTTGGCGAAAAACGCTAATACTCAAATATATTTCTGAAGCAAAAAACTTTATGATTTCGGTAGTATTTGTGTAAAGAGTCTATGATAAAAGTAATCGGACTGTATTGATATATAGTCTTTATCAAGAGCTGGATATCCAGAGTAGTGTCCTGAACAGAGGCGGTGTTCTAAAAAACTGAGCTTTTTCTTCAAAAACACATTCATTTTTATTTGACACCGCCTTTTTCCAGAATACTGCGCTAGAAACCTAACTCTTGATAGAAACTACAGTTAAATATATCTTAGCTACAGTACCCCTCATAACCTTCACATCTTACAGATTTGGTATCTATATTTGTAGTTGACGTTCTTTTCTAACAACATCACATTCATCGAAACACTCTCTAGCTATCGTACGCACAGTTTTTACGCGTATTGCTTAGAATTAGCATTGCTTGTTGTTTTTGCAACATAGCTATATTCTAGGATCCTTTTAGTTTAAATTATTCCTAGATGAATATCTCCGCCTTACTTTTTGCTATTTCACACTTATCCGTATAGCATCAGCCGTTTCTCAGATAGAAGAATATTCTCTGTTTTATTCTAATCTTTATAGGCGACCTGAGCGGACCGCACACGATGATACTTATTTATGTATTTATTGCTTATTGTCTTATAGGTTAGTTTAAAAAGTTTAAGTATAAAAGTTGTGTAACTTTCATTTTGTTAAAAATAGACTTGTTTCATCCACCACTTTTCGGGAAGAATAACATAAAAAAATAAAAATTGTAACAAATTGTTGAGTGTACCGTGCCTTATAACACTGCTGCCCTAAGGATACGGAATACTGTACTGCAACAAACTATACTTGCGTCAACAGCAATTTATTGCAAAAAGTCATATCCAGTCCTAGAGTCTCTAGGTTACTGTAGCTCGAATTCGTTCTAGGAACCCAATCTATCTCCACTATCGACATAGAAGAAAAGAATGCAGATCTATTGGAGCGCCGAATACTTAGTAACAGAGCGCGCAATGCATTAGCCGAGCTGCAAGAGGTACGGTAGAATTTGGAAGATTTGTAGTTGAAACGCTGTGAAAATTGTGATTACATTTGAATTAGAAACTATACAAACAGCTAAGAGTTCGGCCCAAGAACCGTGTAGTCGCTGGATTACGAAATTTTTGAAGATATTTTTTAACACCGCGAGTTTCATGCTGCCTGGATTCAAAAATATATATTATAAAG
>JAQGAV010000596.1:0-30010 GCA_034691345.1 Phasmarhabditis papillosa
AGACTTTTTAAAATGTGATAACTTGGTCCAAAATGATCGTAAAAAAATTTGGTCTTCATATTTCAATATGAAATGACTAGGTCTATCGATTTAAACTATAAAATAGAGATGTAAATTTTGGGTGTACCGTGCCTTTAAGGGAATGCTTTGGGCCCGATACGACTTTTTTCACCCCCACAAATGTTATACAATTAAAACGTACCGATCTAACATGACTGAAGAATATGAAAATAGCAAAACCTAGAATAATAATAGAAGGAAAAGCAATCAATGAAAAAAGAATAGGTGCATCCATAAGGAATGTTTGTATAGAAAATGAATAGTAAATGGAGGAGCTAAGAATGTTAAAGGAGAGTTTGTGGAAGAGTTTAGTGGGTAAGGGAGCAGACTAAACGGAATGGGATGCTCCAGTATTGGGTGTGAATGGGTGTAGCTTCCCTATCAGTACTACTGCCGAATTAAAAAAACAGAAAGAACCCTGAAACTGTCGTACAGCTAAAAAAAATCTTTTTTGCAAGGCTTTCCATCAATGCATCACTCTTGCAGGAGCCGGTCTTACTAGTGAGCCTGAATTCGGGGGACGAGAGGTCCAGTTTAAGTGTTCATTCACTGCTTATCAAGTTATGTCAATCGATCATTTGGAACTTGAACAGTATACCGATTTTAACGTTATTAAATGATCCGTTATTCAACCAACACCAACTAGGAAATGCATCCAAAATGAAGTGAAATCATCATTTGAGAACTAAAAACGTCAGAAAAACGAGAATAATAGAAACATATTTACACTTCTCCGTTCCCACTTGCTCTCGCTGAATCCCACTCTAATATATCAGTCACATTAACAAATGATCAAACAGTGTCAATGTCACAGCGTTCGCACATGTAAAAATCTGCTACTGAATGCCAAACATCACAACCATCTAAAATATACAATTTAACTAATTCAGGGAGTATTTCAATACGCAACCCACCACTGAAACTTTTGAACCAAATATAATTTACACTAAAAAATTCAAGAAATAAAATAAATCCATACACTTTATTTAGAAACTCAACAATGTAAATATAACAACGGTGCAATCAATTTAAAACAATAACCAACAACGATTAAACAAAATATCATTTTAAACGAATACAACAACAATATTACCTAGTTTCCTACTCGTCGTTCTCTTCTAATCGTTCGAAAACTGCAACAAAGAAACCATTCGTAAGAGTAGCCTAAACAATTATTATCCCGGGTCGTACAGATAAAGCAAACCTTTGGATCAGCTCGCAGGCATTTATCTCCTATATCTTCGTAACTTGAAATACCTCTGTGAGTCCAAGAAGGTAGAACACCATCACTCAAGCGGAAATGCTGCCTTACATTGGTGTCCAGCAATACCTTAAAGCTAAAAATAATGTTGATGCAGAAGATTGAATTCACCTCATCCACAACTTGCTCATTTTCTTCTTCGTGAATTGAGCACGTAGAGTAAACGACTCTCTTTAAAGCAGGCAGTTTCATAGCATGCTTAAGAATCATTGCCTGCAATATTTAAATTACTGTGCACCGAAAAAACAGCATTACCTGCAAATTTTTTAATTTTGCCAAACGACTCTTGTCGGCATTTCCTCCAGTGACTTCATCCATTCGTTTGACAATACCAGAGCCAGAACAGGGAGGGTCGACAATTGCAAATGCAACCTGCATGAAGACAAAACTCAAACCACACGAATAAAATTCCTACCTGCCCAAATTGTTTGCTAGTAACATCAGTTTTCAGGAAATCGCCACTTGAAACATTGGCGCATGTTACTCCACTGGCATCTAACAAAGTCTGCATTGTTGCAACACGGTCTTCAGCTCGATCCATAGCCCATACTTTACTGAATAGCAAACATCAATGATAAACTAACGCGAAAAATCTACCCCTTGTTGTTCATAATGGCAGCTGCGTGACTAGTTTTCATTCCAGGAGCAGCACATGTGTCGAATACTTGGCTTCCTGGTGGAGGATTGAGAAGAAAAGCGGGAAGACACGATGCCTAAACAAATGGGGTAGAAAATTGCATTGAGCTAAAGAAACATACCTTATCCTGCAGTATCAGATAACGTTGTTCCACCATCCAATATGTATGAAAATCGGGAACTATGGGAAACACCAGTAAGTTCTCTACATGTGGGTCTATTAGCACTTGATCATCTTGTAATTTTGCCACTCGATCAGCAAACAGTTCTTTGCCTTCTAATTCAATTACCTGGAATGTCGACATAAATTGAAATCATACAGTATAGTAAGCAACCTTCCAATTTTCATCTGTCAGAGTCTTTAGTGCTTCCTCTTTCGACCATTTGAGGGTATTGATTCTTGCGTATCTAGGAATTTGCACAGGCTTCTCCTGAAAATAGGAAGTACAAGGTGCCTCGTTGTTGACTAACTTTTTCATTCTCACGCTCACGAACGGCTGCAACTCCCTTTTTGTCAGAAGCAAGAATCTTCTCCTGAAAAGCAAAGAATTTAAAAATATATAGCGTAGAAAACTAACAATATCTTTTAGTTCTTTGCCCTTCTTCATAACAACTGCCTTCAATTTCGGTGACGCCTAAAGACATTAATATTGAAACTGCGCTTGCCACAACATACTCGGTTTAGTCCGGGACCTGCGAGAAATTCGTGAAGCAGCACGTATAGCAGATAAATGTTTCCTTTGACCATGGGATCAGATATTATACTTCTAACCTCAGGCTCCTAAAGTAAAAAAAGCAAATGTGACACTAAATACGGTATACCTTGAGGACCAAATCGAAAACGTCTTTAAATTTCATTGTTTCCAGTGACAACTTTAGCAATGCTTTCTTATTCTGAAACATGAAATATTGACTATTAAATTAACTCCAAGCGTTCACGCAATCTACATGTTTGTTTAGAAACCCCTCTCCAAGAAGCAATTAGAAAAATATATGCTACACCCAAACTCAAATTTTATCCAAACGCAACACACAAAGGATAAGATAATGAAGAACAAGAGCATAATTTATTAGAAGAAAATCAACAATAACAAAACTCACATATTTAACAACAATTATAAAGGCTTCTGATATTTCAGCTGTAGCCATTGCCTATACATTTTAACTTGCTTGGCTCTGTTCACAATTAGACGCTTATCGACAGTATTCATCTTCTTCACTAGTCCACTTTCGACTAGCAGTTGATCCAATTGGTCTTGATCAAAAAAGTAGACGAGAGTTCCATCTCCCCGACAATATAAGTTTTCTTCCATTAGCCGATCTTTCTTGAATCGCAACTGGGTAAGGTCGTAGCGACCATAATCCTTCACCAATAGCATTCCACCGGGTTTCAGCATACTAACCAGATGTTCGATAGTCTTCTTCGCCAGAGACGGGTGGATTGCGGATAACACGTAGATACAAACCACGTAGTCGATAGTACCGGCTTCAGGGGCATCAGATGGGGCGGGCTGTGTGATATCCCACTGGAAAGCCTTCATTCGCGACTCGTCATACTTCTCATTTGACTTCAAAACATCGACTGCGACTGAGGAATAATCCGAGGTGTAGAGAAACATCCGCTTATGCTGATCCCATTGAATCAGAGGAAATGTTGTATTTCCTACCCCACATCCAACTTCCAAAACTCGAACTGGCGTAGGCTGAAAATATATAAAATATTAATTCACAAGGTAAATTATATCAACTAACCCCTGTATGATATTCCATGTCCAATTCGTGAAATTCCTTTAGCAGCCAATTCCGATCCTTGAAGAAGTTGTCGGTGTGTTGCGAGTAGAACGCATCCCACTGATTTGCGGGATTTTCAAGGAGCTCGGTGACTTTCTCTTTGCTAACGGCCATAGTCTTCTGCCTTTCTATCACATTGAGGGCCTCTTGCTTCATGTCATCGTTCCATTCTACGTTGTCCCAAGCATTGTGTTCAAATACGCGAGTTTCGTCAGTCAGATATCGCGTTCCAAATGGATTGCATTTCGGCTCCATGTCCACGGCAACGAGACATTCGCCTTTTTCGCCGTCATAGTCAGCCATGTTATTACCTTCAAATTAGCGAATGAAATGAACGTAGTCACAAAGAAGGCAAAAAAAGAAGAACTCAATAAGAAGATAACAAGTGACACACAAACCAAACAACAAGGCAAATCCAAAAAGCGCAATACGAAGTTTAACCCCAACTCCAAAATAAAATACCTTATAACTGCTTCCATATACTGCAGTGCGGACACTCTGTTCCTTTCCTAGTACGCTGCGAACAATCTCTGCCACCTCGTAGTACAAAGCATCCGTGCTCGCCATCTAGGTTTGAAAAATAAGTTGTTTTATTAGTGAGGTGACAGAAATCTTAGAAAGAACTTATCGAACTTATATGGTCAAATATTAATAAAACTGAAACCATTAAAAGGATGCATAAAAATAACTAAATTGGACACTTTGAAAAAACTTAAGTCCAATTTATATTACCGCGTCAGCATAATTCGATATGGCGTCATTTGGCAATTGGCAATGGATCCTACTCGGAACATTTGGCGCCATGTTATGGTCGTAGGTAGCGCCATAGGTCAAAGAGTGGCGCATAGGCAGGCTCTACAGTGGCTCATGGCGCTAACGTGGCGGTTGACCTGGCGGTAAGGTAGGCTAATTGTATGGCGCCATGTCAAAACCAGGCTCATTTGTGGTCATAACCTGGCTAAAAGGGTGGCTAATGTCAGGCTAGGCGGGAGTGTGGCTATAACAGGGCGTTTTGTGTGGCGCATATGCTGGCTCAAAGGTGGCTGTGGCGCAAAGGTGGCGCATAGTGTGGCTAAAAGCGGGCCTTAAATGTTCCGAGTAGCGAAGGCGACGGCTGGCAGCAACAGCGTGACAGCCGACTGGACGGAATTAGAACGGAAAGCGAGAATTGCTGAACTTTTAACAAACATTTTTGGAAAATATTGCCAGGGGTGAGAACGGGACGGCCCGATTGAAAAATTTTGGGCCTTGCACTTTACGAGAAAAGACAAAACAAAGTATTTTTTAACATCTATCGACAGGTTTTTTGAATAAGAGAATAGCAGATGGGTTCAACAATTCCTTAACGGTTTTTAATTACTAAATCTGAGCATAACAGGCAGTTTTCTACTCAAAATATTAGGGTTTCGAATATTTAAAGTAAAGTAAAAGTAATTTTTTAAAGTGATTTTTTGCCTGTAATCGTACATATCACACAATAACTGTAGATTTCTTCGGCGCAGGGCTTCGGCCATTCATTCCGGAATCTTCTAAACAGAGACGATTCCTTTCAAACATTCAGTCGGTGGCACGAATATTAGGTTTTTGTATGTAACATACTAATGCCGCAATATGCAACAAAAACCTCTGCGCTCTCTATAATTATTTCACACCACTTCTCTTTGTGAAATACGCAAATGCGTATTCTGAAATTACAGCTGACAGGAAATCACCGTCTCAAGTGGCAGACTAAAATAAGCAGGCGAGTAGGGAAATGGATACCACCCAGAAAATAAATAAAAAAGCAAGGTAGAGAAAAAATAAATGTACAAGTTATTATATATATTATAACTTATAATAATTTATAAGCTAACAGACATCAGCATTCTAAGAATTGTATTTTTACTTACTATAGTCAGATTCAAAAGTAATACCGACGTGTAAGCTGCGTTTTTCGTCATTTTAACACTGAGCCTGCTTGCATTTTACGCGCGCGATATCAGCAGATTGCAAAGTTCCTTTCGCTCTGCCTTACTCAGACAAAATATTGCAACACTCCTGCTTATTAACACGGCCTTATTGCTTTGGAATCCGACTACATCAGCTTCATCAATTTTTGTTAATAAGGGGGAATTCAAAGCATTGACCAGTGCGGAATACTTCTCTTCTAACAATGAGTTATGACAGTCTGACAATCTTCTTGAACTTGTCTATTGATTGAATCTTGGCCGTCTGAGTCCGAGAACTTGTTAGATACTTTTCACTTCAGAAGGTTAATAATCCAGAATATCGCTGATTATTTGATAGAAATTGAAAAATATCCCTAAATAGAAGTCTGAACATGCATAAAACGAGTTATCAAACTATAAGAACAATGTTGAATGAGTTTCCGTCAGAGGTGGTTATCCGGCCGACCCGGCCTGGGTTTCAAAATGTTATGCCTGGCCGGGCCGGCTCTGGTTTCAAACTCTCAAAGAGAATATTTATTCATTTACTTTTTATTTGTTTTATATTTATTTATTTACTTTTTATTTATTTAGCCATATGGCTTTAAGATGTACGATTGTCTGATTATTATCACTCATACAAGTTGATGTAGCTTTGTTGTGCCATTGAGTCTCCTGAAAACACAAAATAAGTTCTGATCGTTTTCCAGTCATTTTATTTATCGCCCTGATTATTATCCCACATGGTAATGTTCTAGAAGCCTAGCTCTATAACACTTTCTATTCTAACTTTCTATTCTAAATAGACTATTCTAGCTTTTTATCAGACTACGCAAAAGTTGGCCGGATCGGGCCGAACTCCTAAAATTATCAGCGGCGCCGGGATAAAAAATGTTTTTTCAACCCCAAATTTCAAAAAAAAATGCTGAAGCAAAAGTAATTTATGCGAAAAATAGCCCTGTTTTTGTTAGGCTTAGGCACCCATGCCACTATTGTTTAACCTTAGCCCCACTCAGCCCCACTCTGGTAATCTTTACTTCAGGTTTTTTGAAATTTTTCATTTTTCGGTCCCCCAGATACCTTGGTCCCCTGTGAGACCCACGGATACTTTAATCCCCAAGATGCCTGGCCCTGCGCCGGTACTGCAGCATCCCAAAATAGAGCCTACCTTTGTTCATTTCGTTTTCTTATCTCGTGTAGAGCTATTTCTCCTTCTATCACTCTGTACTTGAATAATTGGTCAACTTCATCGTCACGTAGAATCTCCAGCGGAGTTCCACGACGACCGGACATAGAAAGTGGTCGCCCACGACAAAAGTGATTCCAAAGTTTGAAATTATCGTGGCGATAGTCTTCAGTTGGTGGAGAAGGTTGATAGGACTGATGTTGAATGAATGAGGAATTCTGCAAGAAGCTTTGTAGATATAACAGGAGGCTTTTAGTCATAACATTCAAAAATAAGGTGGGAATCCATTTTAGAGTATGTATTTATATTTTTGGTTCGGGACGGGTATAGTCAGCGCCGAGAGTAATAATGGAGTGTCACTTGCGAATTTTTAGAAATTTTAACACCGCTCCTGCAGGCAAATTGCACGCGCGTACTATCAAAGTACAATATTGAACGGAGAGTAGCCGCCAGATGCTGGCGCGGCGCTCGCAAAAGGGGCTCAGACGAGAGTTGAATTATTTACACTCCATCATTGCTCTTGGCGCTGACTATAACTAGGGAACTATATGTTCGTGTAACCAGATCAGGTCGGTTCCGAGTTCCCGAATATCAATTCACTTATATATGACGTCGTTGCTCCCCAGAATACTACGCTGACGCACCTTACTCTCTTTTCCTTTTTCAGAAGTCCAGATTGCTGCTTTCTGCTCAGTGGAACCGGACGTGCTGGCCTCATTGTTATTCTCTAGTTTTGGCTCGGAAGATGTGCTTTTATTCTGCAAAAATTTTGCCCTTGTGCAGAGATTTTTATCTTATAGTCTAGAGTCTCTAACAAGAGCGGTATGTATCATCGAGAGAGGCGGTGATACATTAAAATGGGTGTAGTTTTGAAGTAATGACCCCCCATCCAGCTAATTTTCACTCGTTTTAAGATTACACCGTTGCTGCCGAGGATACTTCGCTGCAAACCTAGCTTTTAAGTTTTAAAATTTAAGGTTCATCTTGCATGGGCTTGCTGTTTTGTATATGAGATGTTACACGTGAGACCTTTTTTTATTTAAAAAGATAACATACCTTCTGTGGAGATACCTCGACCTCGCACTTCTTGGGCTCGCAAAATTCCTCGGTCGGCTTCTCCATGAGAGTATCGAGCCGCTCGGGGAAGCTGAGTCGCTTCAATATTGAGATTCTCTTCGGATTCTAAACTTAAATAGTACCGATTGGAAATGTGGAGCATTCATATTCGTTAGACGAACTAGGCAGGGGTGTTCAGGGGCCAAGCGAAGTAATTTTTGAACCGTTTTCCAGTTGTCGGCCCGTGCTCCGGCCCGGCTCGGTTTGTCGAAGCTCGGCCCCTGGGGCTAACAATAAGATAGAAATACCTGCTGAATTGGAGATGTCCTCTGTAAAATGACACTAGCAAGTTGGTCGGGTACCTTCACTATATAACCACTGTTAGGAAGGATTAATGGTAAGCCTGGTGGAAGTACGGTAGGATCATAGTCAGTTACGTGCATACTCTGAAAGAAGGAGAAGTAGCAAATTTAACGGAAGCACCGATTCTAATATAGTCAGATTCAAAAGTAATGAGGCCGTGTATGCTGCGTATTTGGTTATTTTTAACACTGCGCCTGCTGGCATTCTACGCGCGCGATATCAGCAGATTGCAAACTTGCTTTCGAACTGCCTTACTCAGACAAAATATTGCAACACTCCTGCTTATTAACATGGCCGTATTACTTTTGAATCCGACTATAGAATTGTTTCTACCAAAACTCGAAAATAGAGACTATATTCTAGTGCCGTATCATGCGCTGCAGCGGTTTAAGTCAGATTGAGCTGGCAGAGGCTTGTTAGCGCTTAAATAGTAACGAAAACCAGGGGGAACTGGGCAGAGTTCAAGATAAGTTTAAAGTTTGTTTATTCATTTTACAAAACACTAGATCAAAGATGTTTGGAGCGAAGAAGTGAGACGAGGGAACCTTAGGAAGTGGGACTTTATAGCACAGCACCCAGGGAATGGAAGCGCAGAATCAGAACAAATGTGCGAGAATGCTATCTTCGGGGGGATAGGAGTCATCTACCTCTATCTTATGAGGCGAAGCTTCTAACCACAGTGTTGAGAAACGTAAAAGTAGATGTGGACAACCGGGACAAAACAAAACGCAACGGAAGCGAAGAGTCAAATTCCGCAGTTGCGGTCTAATATCGCAGTACAACAAAATGAAGTGATTTTATGAAAAATAAAGTGTCAAGAAAAAGTTGGCGGTCCAACAATTTTCAGTTTTTTTTTCACCCAGCTGTCTCTAATGATACCGCGCTCAAAATCTAAATCTCGGAGCAGACTATAGTCGGTTATAAGATTTCATTTCTGATCGGATTCATATTTTTATAGTTCGTTTGAAGCGATGACGGGAATCTAAAAGCTAGCACGGTAGCGCCGTTCAATAGGCAGTCGCTGTGTTATAAATCTATTATAACTTTATAAAATTATATTGCAAGGTCGGAAGATGGTCGATGGGCGAAAGCTCTAGCCGAATGGTATCCCAGGAACAGCACAAAGAGAGTTAGAAATCAAGATATTGGTCATTCAATGGTCTGATGAACTCAACAAGAAAAAAGCAAATAGATTGTCATGGATGACTTTGGCAAGAGTGGAGCAACAAGCATGGCAGTAATGTACTACCCAGCGTACTTAAGATTTCACATAAGCGATCTATACTATACTGGGAATAAATTAGTATTATTATTATGAAACTTTATATTTAAGAAAAATGGTATTACGTCTACCAATATTAATATACTAACAATAAATACGTTAATATTTACTTTAACCTCATTTTGACATATTGTGCAGTACATCACTATGGAAACAGCTAGTAATTACGCATCCCATCGAAAAGGGAAATTGAACCCTAGATTAATATTAATATTAATAATAATAAGGTAGCGCGGTAATTACTTTTAAGAATAAACACCTAAATCAACTGGTATCCCGTAAATGCTCTTTTGGTACAAACATAGTACAGCACGGAGATTTAATCGTTTTGGTGTGGACTTTTACTTTCTTATGTACCCAAAATGAATCCTTTTGAATGAAAATGAAAATTTTGTGATTTGGTTGTTCGGGTTTAGAAAACATACTATAGTTTAATTCAGGGCTGACAAAAATGCGGGCCGGGCCGTACTTTTGTGAAAAGAGGGCCGGCCCGGGACGACCCGGGGCCGACCCTTGCCACCCCCGAACTGTAATTCATTAAACTCTAATTCAAAAATAATAATGGAGTGTTAAAAACGAATCTCGTTTTTCTTTCAAGCCTCGCCAACGGAGACAGTGGGATTAAAGGACTGTATTCCCATTTTAAATTTAAAGTTAATTTTTCACTGGAACACTTTAACCAAATCATTAGAAAAAACTAAGTCGCACAGATTGAGCTATGGTCTTTCCAATGATATATAAATTAACATGCATTCATTGGTGAAATAATCCAGGAATTGAGCCGCAAGATTTCACTATTCGAATTTGCGCTGTCCCGTTGCGTTAGGGCGCGGCGAGCCGTGTTTTTTTCGAAAGTTTTGTCTGAAAGTTTTCGAAATATGAATACGCAAAAATACAGGAAACAACAATCCATGATTCCTCTTGAATCAGACTATAACTGGAGCATTTCTATATTCAGGATCATTTGTGTTCCTTCTTCGTAGTGGACAAACTCGTGTTCCAAAAAAACTTGAATATTTATTACATATTTATTTATTTTAAATACAATTTACATCTAAATGTGCACAATAAGTACTACTGATATGTGTACAAGAATACCCGTTTGTGATAATAAAACCCGTAAAGAATTGAGCAATCACATTGAAGGTCAGAGATGTTAAGTTGGTCTGGTCTGGACCCATAAAACCAGGGACTGGGCTCGCCAGAGCTCCAGAGCTGGTTACCGGCCCGGCCTGAAATTTTGAAACCCAGGCCGGCCCGGCCAGATAACCACCTCCGGGGCTCGCCCACTTTTCAACTTTCTGGTCCGGTCTGAGTTCACTTTTTTAAGACCAGACAAGAAAGTTCAAAAGTGGGTCTAAACACTAAACCCATCTAAACATCTCTTTTGAAGGTTGCCAGAACTATCCTAGTTTTTTGATCCTATACTATTAGCTTATTTTCGATTGATGACGCTAAATTGCGTATATTTTCCAAAACGCATCAATATCTAAAGCTTATCAAAAACCTTTTCAGCTCTTGAAACTATCTAATACTTCATGTTTAGCTCTAAACCCGTCTCAAAACATGTTTCCTAAACTTAAATCGTGGCGAGACCCATAATGGTTACAGTAAGAGCGGACTTAGGTCACATAAGGTCTCCAGATTGTTGGTGAGGAGCCAGCAGAGGAGTCGGAGCCGCCGTCCCGCTTTCGCTTAGCTTCAGAAGTGGGCGTGACCTGTTTTAGGGAGGCTGTGGATGTTTCTGGAGACGAATCAACAGAAGGCGGGACCAATTGATCGATTGTTGTGATAGGCACACGTTGTGGTGTTATGGTACTGAAAAGAGAGTGATACTATAAGCCACGTAAGGAATAATTTTATTCTTTTATTAATTTCAAGAATATGTTGCTTAATGTTGTTATTAGAGACAATTCGCTGTCTTTAAAAACAAAATATAGTTCTCCTTCCCGTAAAACCAGAGGTGGTTATCCGGCCGCGCCGGATTGCTTACGATTTCCTGAAAAACCAGGATCCGCTTGGAAAACCGGCCTAACCGGGCCCGGCCTGTTCTCAAAAATATCAGGCTGGGCCGGCCGGATAACCACCTCTGATCGGAAAGACCGCAAGTTTTAGAAAATGCCGGGATCGAGCTTAATTCTTAACCCTCAACCAGGGCTGGGAAAAGGCCTGCCAGTTTCTCAAATTTTGGGCCCTGGCCCGGACCGGCCCGGACCGATTTCCCAAAATGTCCGCCAGCGCCCGGCCCGGCCGGCCTGTCAGATTCCCACCCCGCCCTCAACAACTCTCTCTTCCAACTAACTCACTTAGATATCTGCGGTCTGAACATAATCGGCGGCGGTAATAAGCCCATTCCGAGCTGTAAATTCATCGGCAACATCGGTCCAAACGATGTGATTTGTCCCGGAAAAGGGAACACGGACATGGGCGGAACTCCACAGTGTTTTCGCTTTCCGAGAATTTCAGACTGAATTTGCTTAGGAGTACGGGCGTCCCGAGGACCGTCTACAGTAACCTGAAGAGGAGAGATTAAAGGACTGGCGGAGAATCTATAAGTAGTGCTAGGATGTAACTACGTTTAAACTAACAGGCTGACTGGTTCACATGTTGAGTTAAGATTTTTCAAAAACGCCCCAACATGATCTGGTGCATCTTTTTATTAAATGTTAGTTTCTCGTTTGACAATCCCTACCATCGAAGGCCCGACTACTCTTAGCTGCAGACCCTCCGGCGGCCCGGGCCCGGGCCCAACTTGGATAGTCTGCTTAGCTGAGCTGAGAGTTTGTAAAGTATGTTAATACAAGTCATTTTTAAGGTGATGAGACTAGTTTTAACCTTGAATGAATGAATGAAAAAAACCTTCAATTTAAAAGTTCTTTAATTCTAAAGTTATTATTTTAAAGGACTTGTTAAATGTACCTATTTATTCGTACGGTCCTTACCTTTATAGCCTTCGGCACCATTGCAACCATCATGGGCTCGCTGTGTACAGTTATTGTTAGATTGAAGCTCTTGCCTAAAAATAAAACGGTTTTTTTTCCTTTCTTTACTTTAAATTTTCAATCTAGAAACATTTTGTTTATGTAACACTGTCCAATGAAGGAATCAGATGCAATAGTCTTATTCAAAAGTAATGAGACCGGGCTGAATAGTTTAAAGGTCTATTTCCTAACAATAAGATCCTTCAAGTCTGCAAAATATGCAGCTCTATTATAAAAAAACGCAGAAGCTACTGCCTCCAGGCCGTAAAGATTGTTGCACTCTTTAGTTAATGCCGAAAAATAGCACTGAAAACTAACTTTTCTGAAAATATCGGCTGAAAAGTCCGAAATAGACTGGGGCCGGGCTGGGCCAGGACCGAAAATTTGAGAAATGGGCCGGCCTTTTCACAGCCCTGGCTGCCTTTTTATTATTTCCCAAACCCAAATCCCTTCATCTTCAAAAGATTTAGCTAGATATTTTGGATATTTGCGGTCGTTAGATTGTAATCGCGGCGGTGTTATATCTAAAACGCGGTGTTGAGAATCCTTCGCCGCCAGCCTGCGTTCAACCGGAGTGTCGATAAAGATCAGGCCGCGGTTGTTCAAATCGACATGCGGTGGTGACTATTCATCTGATATTCTCTCCGCAAACATGTAAATCGATCATAACTACTAATGACAACTACGCCTATCAAATATTATTACAAGGACATCTCGGTAACCCGATTAGCACTGTATTAATGGCCATTTAGGCAAAGAGATACCGTTCAAAATGAAGGCAATGTCAAAAAATGAATGAATATAGTGCATTTTATTGAGTAGATTGGAATGTAGTTCCCGTTTGAGAGCCCGTGTTCTCAAACGGGCTGGCCCGGAAATTTCAAATTTTCTCGGCCCGGTGGACCGAAGATGTACCATCCAATATTTCTTTCGTAACTATAGTTGATATGCGACTCGTTAAAATTGTCGTCGGCCCTGCCCGGCCAATTTTGAAGTAGTGCCCTACTTTTTTGATCAAACACGAGGCTCTACTGGGTACTCAAACGGTTTCTGTAATAAGGTGGAGCAGGCGTAAAGTTCTCGAAAATCTTAGTAACCGGTTTCAGCCTACCCCACCTTATTCCAATCCACGTAAACAAAATCCTAAAACACCAAGAGAGGAACCACACCTTCTTAACTTTTAGGTAATTATGTACTATTTTATCGAAACAAGATGTATCGAGGTTCTGGGACTTCCCTGCCAGCTAACATTTCCTTACTAAAGTCTAATCCCCCCCACCCCGCGCACAGTCCTTTATTCAGCCGCCATCTGCCTGTAACATGCCCCTCGGCTACGGCTGTGGATTCCTGCGCCACCCGCATTCAAAACAACAGATTGTAATAGATAAGCGGCATATTTAGAGGCGTTAAGCTAAGCTAAGAAAGAATCCGCATAAGAAGAGAACGTAAAGCGTTACAAGATAGTCCAGTGGAGTGGCTTCTAAAATAAGTCGCGGTGGAAAAAAAAACGTAGCTATTTGGATTATAGTGTGTAGCCTGTGTGTTCGCTGCTATTCAGCAGAAAACATTTTTCTTGCAAATAATGGGCTGCCAACAGACCTGCGAAACACAAGGCGGAGACCGGGTTCAACTTTTAAAAAATTTCTGCGAATACATAGGGACCGGCGCCGCTTCAGCGGATTTTGGAAATTCGACACACAAGTCACATCATTCGAAAGATGTTGTTTGATGTAACCGTAATCCGAAAACAGATAACAGAAAAGTCAATTATTTAGTTTGTTACGGCCCAAATAGTACCGAATCATCCGGAATAGTGCTCTGGGACGCCAATCATTTAAAATTCGTCGGATACAATGTCTTATCATAAATTATGCATCGGGATAAGTTGGGTCATATGAGATACCTCCGGGTTTAGCTTCGAATACAAATTAAAAGCTAATTAAAGAGCAAGAATCAATAAGATAAAGGAAAGTAAAGATCAGAAGAATACCAGTCCTTTAACTTATAGATTAGAAATAGTAACAGTCCTTTAAATGCTTACCTCGTCCACTTTTCCCCACGAATCTGAGGTCTTGAAATCGAGCTATTTGTCTGGACACCTTGGCACTGTCATTGCGAACCTCACCACAATAACATTCTTCATTACCAGCGGATACGGTAACTGGAATAAAGAATATACTACAATATATATAATATAAGGATGGTTAAAATAATTACAGTATTTTAAAAGTGTCTCACAACTACTTTAAACTGGTATAAAACTAAAGTTATTCTGAAGATTTGGAAATAGAATAGTGATATGTTTAGAACATGTTAAAAAGACATTATCTTTGTAACAGTTAGGGCTGGGAATTTCACGAGCCGGGTCGGGCCCGGGCCGAAAATTTGAGAAATGGGCCGGTTCGGCCGGCTTTTACCCAGCCCTGGTTACGGTAGCCTACCGTACCTAATGTTCCATCTGGGACCGGTGTCATAATTAGAACTACAAACGGACTAGGCAGTGATTTGTTGGACCTCCAATGGTTTTCTAGTCGTGTACAGTATATATTAGGACTGTTTGATTTCTGGAATAAAACACTGTAACAAAGATTATTGTTAGTTCTGGCTTGTTTGACATTAGGAAAGGTTTCCGATGAAAGATTTTATGCTTAGGTTAGAAACGAACTATGTTATATCTTCTTTGCGGGACCCATTTGGGGCAGACGGAAGTATTTGGACCTTTAACTTCTCTAAACCCCGCCTCCGCCAGGAGCAAACGGAAGCATTCAGACCTTTAACCCCCCATCCCCATAAGCCCCGCCTCCTTTCGCTATTAGTGACTGTGACTTCGTCAACTGCTCTTATCTACTGTGTGGGTGCTGTTCCGCAAAATTAGATAACAAAAATAAAAAAAACTGATAATTTTGAATTCAAAGATTCAATAAATGATGAAATGTTACAAAACTACATGCAAAATGTGGTCAGAATATAAAATGCAAGATTGTGCCAATTTTTTTGCCTCTTAGAAGATCTTTGAAAATAAAAAAGTTCCACAGTATGTATGCCTCTAAACTATGGCATAGATTATTTTGAAATGATTTTCTAAATACATAAAATATGCTCCCTCCTTTGCGGGTGCTTTAGCCTAGTGGTTAGAGCAGCGGTCTCCAAATCTGCGAGGATCTAAGGTTGTGGGTTCGACTACCCTTCAAATATCAGCTCAATTTGCCGGTGAAATTTAGATAACTTTAATTTTCAAATGTTTTAAGATTGTGGAGTAACTTGCCTGTATTTGTAAGTGGTGTGTCTTCGTTAGGAATTCCTTGATATTGTGAAATACACTCATCTGAATATAATATAAAGTATAATACAAAGAAATTTGGCCATAAAAGTTAAAATACAGAGACATGACTGAAATGGATTGTGAAAATGCTCTGAAAACTAGGCGAATCGATAAAATAGCTACAGTAACCCGAGGGGAAACGAAACTATGTTACACCTTATATTCTTTACTAACTATAAACAAGTTCATATAAAAAAACAAAAAGTTACCGTAACCAATAAAGTAAGATAAATCTTTGTTTTAAAACTATAACGCAAATCAATATGGAATACCAGCCGATAAAAAAGCTAGAGTTCCCAAAACCTTTCGAAACACTCCTTTTAAAAATAAGATGCTCATGATAACTAGCAAATGACTACAGTAACCCAGTCAGTTGATATTAATCAATATTTGAAAAGTAGAAAAAGCGTCTGATAGAATAAAAGTCGAAAATACAATAGCTGTCGCAAAAATAGTTTGCAGACCGCAGTCGGCACCTTAACTGCATGACAAAGTGTTGATTCGCTAGGAAGTCGTTATCACAGGAAGCCCCGTAAACACCGGGCGACATGACTCAGCCGGGGTAATCTGACCCGAAATGGCACTTATTACTAATTTAAGCTCAATATGAAGTGTGTCATCAGTGAGTAAGATGAGCAATCGGTCTGATAGAAGTGTGTATGCAGTTTGGAAGGGAAGATTACAAGAGTTATGCATAAGGTAAGGTAGTTGATACATACTTCCCAAGCGAACTTTATCGGAACTCCAAGAAACTAGAACTATCAGAAACACAACTATTTTGAAGACGATGAAAGATTTTAAGTTCAAAGTTGTTTTGGTGGTTCCGTATACTGGGATTCTCGCATTATCGGTTTATTCCTATTAGATGTGTTATGAAATGAAATAAAGAGATTTTTGTTTTTTGGAATCGTGAATTTGAGGAACGAAAACTTGTAGTAATTAAAAGTTAGCTAGATCGGTGAACTAATAGCTTGCAAAGGGTTACGGTACGAACTGCAAATTTATTAGGTATTTTTAGAGCAATTAGAGCAAATCTGTGCTCTAATTTGAATTTATTAGACCTTTAGTCCGCCGAATATAGTTTCGCCTATTGTGAGATAGGTGGAAGTTGGAGTCCAAAGTGATTTATGGTTTTGATTTTATAGCGATTGATTTTTATAAGACCTGAATACACTAGCTAAACGTCTAGACTCACTTAGTTTAGCAGCCTGGAATTTGTTAGCTAAATATATATAAGCTAAATCTCTGTTACAGAGTCTGTTGCAAAAAGTAGCTTTTCAGAGCAGCTACCAGGAGAGAAGCGGTGTTAGATAAAAATGAAGTATATTTAAATGTTCCATTCATTTAATATAGTCTGTAACAAGAAAAAGTTCTTGTTACAGACTATATAACACCACTGCTTCCCAGCATACTGGGTTGTGAACCTAACTTCTGCAACTGACTATAATAGACGCACTAAACATCTGCTTCTTCGTCAAATTGTAATCCGAACCCCCCTAGGGAGCCGCGGTTAGACTACCTTGATATAGTCTATAATAAACAAAAGACCCTAGAGCGCGGTGCTATACATTGATTTCCGCAATTGCGTATTTGTCTTTTTCTGGATAACATACAAAATAGAACTATTACAATAATATTTTTCTGACAATAAACAAAAAATTGCGCATCTAACCATACTGGAAGTTTAATTTTGCCACTGAACGAGCGATTTTACAAACCTTACACCACACCGCGCACTGCAGTCTTTTTTTGTTATAGACTATAGCTCTAAAAACTTAACCTCAAGAGAAAGATACTAAAGCATCATAGCATCATCAGTGAAACTGGTGACTTTTGATTTTGTAACAGCAGCAAATTGCAAGAGCTGATTGCCGTTTCCGGAGGTGCTTCCCCATAGCAGAGTTGTGGCGGCAGATAACGGCGCTACACAGACAAATACAGGGCTACAAAACCACAAAAGGAACCAAACGGGACGATAAAGGGGTGCGATGGTTTATAGTCTAACGGTGGAAAAAAAATATATTAAGAAAGGGTCTTCGGCATTCAATACAGCATCAAAAGTTGATCTAATAATGATTTTCAATGTTAAAGATAAGTACAATTTTTCATGTTTTTGCCTAAATATCGGCAAAATCACAGAATTCGTAAAGGGCCGGTTTGGAAATGGCCAGTTCTGTTTCGGCTAGTTTGGAAACGTGTTTGTTCCTAAAAATTTATCGAAAAGTTTTAGACAAACTAAAATATACTCAAAATCACCCACGAATAAGCAAGTAACACTCCATTATTCCTCCTGGGCCCCACTATTGTGAAATTCCCAATTTTTTTACCAAAATTTCCAATTTTGAAAAATTTGGAGCATTATTGATCGTACTTGACAAAAGCACGGCCGGGTCTGCGCGCATTTTTGCCAGCCCTGGAATCAGACTATAACTAGTGATGAATTAATGGCTTTACGCATTATTAGTGAAATTGGAATTTATATATTAGTTATAAAGTTAATCCTATCTGGTCAAAACAACTACACCAATGGATCGTTGTAAAATAAGTTCAGGGTTTTTTTTTCGAAAGGCTGTGAGCTGAACAACTTTACAAGTGTTTTGCGGGAAGTGGCGGTGAGCAAAAGGCGTCGTGTCAAAAAAGAGCCTATACCATAACCCTAATGGCTAGTGGAATGGAATGTCAGGATGCGGTGTCGAATATTATAAGCGATAACGGAAAAGAGGAAAGGGGGTACCTCAATGTACAACTTAACCTAAAAACCGTTTCGAAATGCATGATCCAAGGCTTGAAACTAAAAGATACGTTCAATAAAAGGTTGCGCAGTGCTGCTGTGTAGTACGTGGAACATTATTTATCAGCGCAAAAAAGTTGCAAAGTCTATGGAAGCCAATGTGAAGACAGTTTTCTAAGACAATTTCACAAGCTACCAAAATTACTATCCACCAACAACATAGGACAGCATAGGCAAATCAGCAAATCCCAGCGGTGACAATAATTCACGTATCCTCTGGAATGTGGTGTAGATAATTCGGATTGGGGTGGTGTGGAATGGTGTTCGGTGGAGTCTGCGGTGTTTTCAGAAAGGTGCGGGAAAGGAGCGAATCGGTCGGTATGGCGAGTGTGAAGATGTTATCTAATAGGAAGACAGGGGGACGGTACAACAACCCAAACAACCCCTATATTACCCTTTTTACCTCAATTCTCATAAGACGAACAACATTGCCCCGCCCACTTTCCGCTTCCCATAGTATAATACAATCGCAAAATTTTCGGAACTGCAGCGTTTTTGGGCTGTAGCGGCGCAATGTTCACTAATTCCAGTCGGATTCACAGCGCGCCATGGTGGACATGAGACGTAAAGAACTGTAGATTCTCAGTGGTCCAGCTTTTCAAACTAAAGCGCACTACTTGCCTATTTTGACTGTTTTTAGTGCAATCTTGCGTGTAGAAACGCTGAGATTGTCGCTGAATATTTCAGGTTAATATTTTGGCCATATAATCTAGGCATTGTTTGCTAGGCTACTGAGTTTTTTCGCCTCTAATTTTAAGCCTAAACTTTTCTCGATTTCACAGTGAATATTTTTTTCTGAAAAAAACTCAATAGCATAGAGCTGATTTTCTCTATCTAATAGTATGAAAATGGTCATGAAAATATATAACCTCAGCATTCTTCGACGTATGACGTATGAAGAATTTCGAATCGATTCGAAATTCGTCCCAAAGTAAGATACTATGTATTTATAGTCAATCTTCAAAGAGCTTCCGAGAGGCGGCTACTGGTTTCTGCTACTGTTGAATATCTTAGGTAAGTATGTATCGCTAATAGTTAGTTTATGGACCAACAACTGTCCATTGTATATTTCATGCTAATTGGTTAATCTATGTGTGTGGGAAAGGCACTCCGTGGCCACTAAATCATGTGGCTGGCTCGATGTTGCGGCCGGGGGCGGGTCCTAACATGAAATAAAGCGAGTGGTTACTGTAGCGAATCAATGTTCATGTGATAGGCACTTTGCCAAACTCGATAATTGATCCAGTGAAAAGAAGTAGGGCTACACACTTAGAGCGCAACTCATATTAAAGACAATCGAAGGTGTGCTTTTCGAAAATTACATGTTAGAATGAAGCTGAGGTCGTTGAAACGAGCGTGATAGAAAGTGATCATGCGAATTGACAAAAGAGTTTGACTGGTCACAGGTTGCCTTGACAAAATGGCGAGACACGAATGGAACTGCTGATTTCAGAACTGCTTCTAGTAGGCTCAAAATCACAGCATTTTGACAATTGAACTATTACAATTTACAAACTATTGTAAAGCAAGAAAAGTATTACGCTAAAAGTACATTCCTAGACAATTAGCAACAATCATCCACGCCTCTCCATTGGCATATACATATATATAAAACTAGTATATCTGTAAGAAACGAAGAGTTGCGTAGTGTTCTCATCGGAAATGAGCTCTTCAATAGTTGACAATTGGCTCATGTTGTGGCTGAATGGAGAAAAAGTCATTTTGACACAATGATAAATGTTGTCGCTACACCACACAGCAACTGTCACATCAGAGACTCGAGTGGCCGCAATACGTATTGTGGTTAGATATAAAATAGAATCGAACAGTCACACTAACGTGATGATCATCAATGCAAATATATCCTGGCTGGACGATAGATCAAAATTTACAGATCCGCATATAGCACTTCTAAAATCGGTCCAAGTGTTCCATTGCGCAATCCCTATTACGTGAATACCTGGTTCCGTCCCATTTTAGCATCACACTATAAAAGAATGAGGAGAAGTGATTTACTCCAAAACAGAAACCGATCAACAATAACTAAAAACAGGTAAAATCAACAACTGATCAAAAAGTTGAAACAGAAAACTTACAAGAGAAGACCGGTAGGCTTAAACAGAAATGTCAACATGAAAACTAAATGTTAAAAGAGAATATATCAGATAAACAAGATATGATCATATTACATATGGTTGTATAAATCATGTAAGATTTCAGAGATACCTGATTTCTCTTAAAAAATATAAAAATAAAACTAATAAAAGAATGTTAATTACAATACTACCTATAATGCTTAGGAATCCTCAGAAGTACGGTAAGACATTGAACGAGTATGATTCCATTTATCATAACGAGGTTTCTGGGTAGGCTTAGAATTAGAAGATGATGGTAATTGTTGACCAACGCTGGAAGAAAATGGACATGTTTGTTTATATCAGAAACTTACTCTTCGTAAAACATCTTTTGAGGAAAAACACGGGATTGAGCAGGCTTACAACTTTCAGTTCCAGAAATTGAAAAGTTGTGAATTGATGAACCCAATTTTTCACGATAGAAAGTAGCATTGTCTTTTCTGCAATAGAGTTTGAAACAATCAATGCAAACAGAGTACATACCTGTCAGCAGAGCAAGCCTCGCTTCTTGGAGCATTACGCATCAATGGTCTGTGATTTTCCAACCCAGAATTGCGTCTATGGCGCAGCTATAATTTGAAGAAATTACGAAAACAGATGAATTAAATAACCTTCCAACAAGCATAGCAAAGATAGCTAAAACACTGTCGATGGCGGCAGAACATGTGTCCAGGCGATTTGTGGCATTTCATACAGCTCGAGTCTTCCAGAAATGGATCAATCTGCACTTTCTTAACTGTAATTAATTGAGTGAAAATATTGAACTCTTATGGAGAAACTGACCGAATTTGCTTGTACGAACTTCCAAATATGCAGATTCGATTGCCTTGAAGTATGACTTATGTGAGCGAAATGTTACGCGACCGCTTCCAATGGGATACTTGTACTTGTCAGTATCTATGCCAACGCAAACTACGTCTCCATAAAATTCGTTCATGATAGAAAACAGAATCTGGGCAGTGATCATTCCATGAAGAGCCCCAACGAAAACCTAACGATATATATGTCTCTAGCACAATAACACGTCCAACCGTTTTCTTGGTATCCACAGGGCAGGAAGGATCGCCGAAAAAAACGGAATCACTTGTAACCCATGGAATAATTTGTACCTGCAAGAAATGCATCAATGGTAAATTTAAACATCACAGACCTGTCGAATTTCGGTTGTGGTTCCCCTTTTCGCCTTCAATTTGAAGTACCATTCACCAGCTGAGCCAAACTCCTACGAGTGAACAACTCATAAAATAATATAGCTAACAAAACCTGAGAGCAGTCTTGTAAAAGAGTCTTCACGGAACGCTCCTGCTCGAAAATCATATATACATATCCACTAACCTTAAAAAGTAATGTATACCAGATATATTCGGAAACAACTGACTCTTCCTTTAGGTGATTCTCTCACTTGCGTTCGGGAGTATCTGGGTTCTTTTCCTGGCCATTCCACGCGACATTTTCCATAAGGGCAGAAACATTCAATTAGAGCTTCCTCTGATATATCCCATGGAACTTAAAAAACATAATACATAAGACTCACAGAATTGCGTACCCCCGCCAACAAAGAACTTGCAAGAAAATGTTGGATCAACATAGTTTCTCGGAGGTAGCTCGCCAGTCCATATGTTTGGAAGATTGGGTTCTTCAAGAAATGCAACTGCTGGGCTGTTCAACACGTCATGGGATGCGATTGAATTTGGGACGGCCCCTAGACTCCCAATACTTTCATAAGAAAGTGACGACTTCGCTCCAATCTAGAGAAAAACTATATGATGCAGAAGTTCATAAGAATACTGACCGAATCAGAAGAAGTAGCGTTTCTGGATCCGTGAATTGTATTAAAACCGTTACCATGCGCAATGGCAGGTTCACCACAGTGCTTCAGAGCCTTAATAAACAAATAATCAACAAAAGAGATAATAAATACCTGTAGATGGGATAGAACTGCATCTTTCTGCTCAGGGGGAAGCTTGGAATAGTCATGCAGAAAATTGGAAAACACATCAACCTGTGAAGGGATTTCCATCTTGTCTGATGAGTCAGAAAACGAACGCTAAAAAAATAACCTATAGATGATGAACCCTGAATACTTACAGTGGATGCTACTGATCGGTGAAAACGGTCACTACTAATCGATGAAGCAGCGCTACGATTATGAAATTCACGCCCGAGCTGAACCGAAGAATCTGAAACAATTAATTAACAACTGAAATAAATAGAGCCAAACCGGTTAGCTTCTCGAAATTAAGACGATCATTCTGAATTCTTCCATTATCCCTATTGTCACATTCGAATGCCTGGGATGGCCCAACAAACTCTCCTACGTTATTCTAAAACAAATACATAATTCAGCGGCTATAAAACAGAGCTTACATCGGAGAAAATCATACCCAAATTTCTAAACTGCTTCTCTGCATTGTGCAGACAGTTTTGATTTTCGTCCATTATCTCTTGACACGAATCTAAACATTTAAAATATATAATTAATAGAATATTTATTTAAAATAGTGGAAAAAGGTAAAGGCGTAAAATGATGAAAATTCAAAGGCGCCTCAACAGCTAATCGATAATAACTTTCCCGCCAAAAGTGTGCGAAACCGCAGAGGTTCAAATATTGGAGATCGCAAGCGCAATACAATATTAATTCTTCAAAATCGTAAAAGTTCGGATTTTTTAGCCTTGTTTCTCTAGTAATATTATATACAACCATTGAAATATCTTCATCACAAAGTTTTACTTCAGGTTCGAATGTGAAACTCTTCTTCGCAGCTCCCTGGCTTGTCATTGGGAAATAATGTTTATAGCCAGGTATTTCCAGCTTTATCCATGAAGTTTCTCAACCTTGGAAAGCACACTCATAAAACTGATATGAGCTGCCATCTCTTGCCAATAAAACCACAGCAATCATAATAACTGCTTCGAGTACAATTAAGAGCACCTTTATTTCCTTAAAACTCTTCACTTTAATACTTTAAGAGATATTGCTCTCTTGAGATTCCCCTAGCTACTGGATAACTTTCGAGAACTTAGGGATTTTCTTACTAAAAGTCACTGAGGAAGAAAAAGTGATCAAATCCAGAGCTATCCTATGTTTACGCCACGAGTTGTGGGATTTTGCAAATTTAGGCTCCGCCCCTCATCCGAATAGCTTATCCACGTCATGCGTAATATTCTAATTAGCCCCAAAATGCCACGTAATCACCTGATGCTACCCGGGATTTTCTGTATTATTTTCATTTTAACTTTGGCGCCATGACCGACCCGGTTACCGAAACTAAACTTCTAAACTATGCCTCACTTGGTTTAGAGCAAAAAGTGGTTGGTGATGTCTTGTTTGTTTTTCTGTATTTAACTTTTTAGAATCTTACGAATGACAACTATTCCGAAACTTGGAATTCTGGTAGATTAGACGATGGAGATAAATCGTTTGACAACCCTTTCATCAACCAGGTAACAACTAGTGTTTCAACTTTTATTTTTCCGGTTTATTGATAGGCTTCTTCTTTGGATATTCAGCGGGATCAATTGTCTGAAGCTGGAGCGTTTCCGCAGCTGAATTTACCCCAAGCGGTTCATCAACCAGGATCTCTGTCGACCCAGCCACATTTTCATCAACAGGCACAGCAGCCCTTAGATGTCCCACAGTTAGCATTTCCGCATTATCTCACCTATGCAAGTATTTCAGGACTTTCACAGTAACTGTTGCAGCCCAGACAAAGAATTCTAAAAATCTGGATTATGTTACTGGGGTGAGAGATGTCGTTTCATTGTTTTATTTCCCTTGTTCATTCAGAATGCAGCGGAAGGGTTCACATTATATTGCAAAGCCGATATTGTCGTTCCTTTCATTTTTCGCTACCCCGCGGGACACATTGCTGCATCAATGAGAATTCGTGCCGAGTTTGCTGAAGAAAGAGACCAGAGCAAACCAGTTGAACGTTGTCCTAATCATCGTTTCAAAGACGGTTCGTATTTCAGATTATAATCTTCAGTTTATATTTTAGAATCGGTGTATCGTAATCATTTCATCAGAACTGATGTTGCACCGCCTACGGCCGACTATCGCGATGCCCACGAAGGTTACTGTGTCATCGTGCCTGTTCAAGATTCGATTGGCTTGTCATTTGCTTGTTACAGTAGCTGTGCTTCCATATGTCGCAAAATTGTTCGTTTGGTATTTACTCTACTTGCTGCAGAGTTAGTTGTATGTTGTTAGCCGGATTTAGTATGTATTGTAGTGGTCAGAGCATTGAGCAGGCTTCGATGATTCTGAAGGTGTGCGCTAATCCACATCGCGATGGATTCAAGGATACACAATTCGGTATATTGGTATCTGCTATTATATACTATTATTTTTTGCAGGCTCCCGAAAGCGTATTTCTGCTATGACTAGCGGATTTGGGTTCCCTTTCGGAATTAAGCGAGAAGAGCAATTGTTCAAAAAGACCATTCCACCAAACTATCGTCTCTATAATTCTCCATCGGAGGATATGGTGTTTACCGTTGAGGTTTGCTTTATTTTGTGATGTCATGTCTGGAATATCATATCAGATTCGTGGTGTTGAGATGTATCGTAGAGTAATGACAATGTTGGCAGAAGCTGAAAAATCTTCTCGTTATGATGCTCAGCGCATGGAAAAATGCGGAATCGCTCAAAGTCCTTATCGCGATATCTCCTCTATTGGTGGTGACAGCCCAATTTACCAGTTTGTTTATTTAATTACCTCTAGATCAACGCTATGTTTAGATGGCTACAGCTGCCAGGTATCAATCTTGAATCGTTTGCAGATACATTTCATAGAAAAGGAATCTACACCATGGCTAATCTTGCTGAGCAGTATCATAGAGAAGTACACATTTTTTACTCATATATTGGTTACATCTGTCGTTTAGTTGTTCGCTTCCTTCGGTTTCAACGAAGAGGCTAGCTCAAAATTGAACCGACTTTATCTCAACTGGTACAACGTATATAAGTAGGTATTTCCTGATTTTGCTTCGAATAACGTTTCATTCTAGGTCTGACCAGTGGTTACATGCCTCATGAAGCATACCCTTATGCTTAACTTGTAAATTATGCAGGTTTTGTATGTCTATATAATTATGACATATATTATTTAGTGTTTTTGTAATAAACTTATTTTATTTTATCCACGATATTTATATGGCCTGGGTGCATTTTGTAATTCTTAAGAGAGACATCTCTGAGGGCAAAATTAAATCGATCTTTCATGCGGGTTGCCGTTATGCATGGTCTTTTTCTTTCGGAGTAGTTCATGGGACCTGTGTGACAAAATTGCTAATTTGGGCAATTTTAAGCTTCTTTTCTCGGTTTGGTCTGCATTCTACAAATAGCATTTATAATGAATGATGAATTTGACTATTCCTTGAATACTTCATTGGGTTTTATCTTGAACATAACCTAACAGAAACTTAGTCTTATCCCTTACTTTCCTATATTTATTTATTCTTAATTAAGAGTTCCTTAACAATTTATTTTCCTATAAAAATAACAATACATATATATAAATTCGTATTTACAGTAAAATCACATGACAATAACTATCTATATCTCACAAAAAATACAACATAAAAACAATTTGGCAAATTAATATGGTACTAACTACATAAGTACAAAAATGTGCCTAACTCATCAGCCTACCAGAAGGGACACCATCCAACATATGCCTGGCATAAGTTTTCGGCCATGGTTGCCTGTTCTACGAGCAGTGCTATTTGTGTAACCACATCAACTCCATCTTCGGTACAAAATTCCCGACCTTAATTCATTCATACGGTTGAGCTGTAAATTAGCTTGTTTCATACCGGCAATTTTCTGTTTTATTTTCTCCATGACCTGCTCCGATACCGTTCGAGGCGCTTCTTGTTGCTGAACTGGCAGCTTCTTCTTGGCATCTTTGGTGGCTCCAGGATCTTTTTTAGTGCCATCCAGGAGACGCCAATTAATAACTGGATCATATACGAAAGCCTCTAGGACTGCCAACAAGCTTTCCTAAAAATTTACTACAATAGTAAACAGATATAGAAACGTACTTTATTTGCCCTGATCAAGCGAAGAACACGCTCACAAGTTTGCTGGAAGGCTCCATCTAGGCCAGTAACACCCATAGCCTGTAAAAATGTGTACTCGGGAAGACGAAGAACGGTACCTTGATTATCATTCTGGTCAATCGGAAAGGAACCTTTTCAGGGAATTTTTCTCGGGTCATGGCAACATCAAAGCAATCCCCGAAGTCGATATGAATAATCTTTCCAGTGAGTCTGTCCAACATCAAATTAGAGGGATGGCTAAATGTGAAAACTGGACTCCTAGGCAAACCGAGTTTTTTTACCGATCTCCTAATCCTAGAATATAACCAACCATCGACATACACGCAACCGATCGAGTATAATTTGTTCGTCGATCAAACCAAACTTCAGAGCTAAAATGAATAACATGCAACTCTTCTGAAACAGCTAAGCTAACCTTGGACTCTTTTGCCACAGAATTTCCCGTAAATCGTCACCTTCCGAAGTATTCAGTATACAGTCAAAAACTTGCAACTGGAAAAATTAGACTAGGTGAAAGCAACTCGAAAGTATCTACCTTTTGAATTAGTGTTAACTGTTCACTATCGGGTGCAAACAATTGCATGGTCTTGTGCTCAGTAGAAAGACTCGACTAAAAACATGTGGTCGTTATAAAGGGTATTAAAAATTACCTTCCCAGAGCGCTTTTTCTCACGATAATCTCGTATCATTGAATGAATTTTGTCGCAATTAGGTACCCAACCATTAAGACCCGAGTTTTGACTCAAGGCAGTGATGGAGTAGCGCTAAATCAAAGTGAGATTTTATACACAATCAACTCGAACCTGAATGGTTAAGTTCCTTCTACAGGTTTCAGCATTATTGACAAGGAGTGTATTTATCAATCCAAAGAATTGAATCACTCGCTCGTCTTGACGTGGATCTTCATGTCCTTTCAGCATGAAGACATACTCTAAGCCATTACTTCCTAAAAAGTCCGTTAAAACATAAACGGAAAAACTGACAAACCGCGGATTGACATTTTTCGAGGGCGTTGTTTACTCTGAATTACTTGCAAGTGGGTTCCAACAGACGCAATACCTATTACAGGTGAATTTGGATCGTACCTACCAGGAACAGCAAGTTCAAGATCCTAAAAACAACGATCAGTAGAAAATAGTGGAGTTCTATAATACCCTGGCTTTCTTCAATTTCAGACTGATGTCGTTGAGATCCAGTGAGGTTAATTGCCTTATTTGACCCGAAATTCGTTTGAAAATCTAAAGCAAGTTGAGTTGTTAAAAAAAACCCGCTAGTGGTACCTGGCAGTAGATCTCCCATGCCTGTGACAGTTCCTTTTGATTCTTGTTCCTATCATATGCAACACAGAATTTAAACGCATCAGAAAGATCATTGTAATAAGTCTAAAATGATTAATAGTAAATACTGTAAAATACACGTACGGGATGAAAAATGCACTTTTCAATCTTCCAGTTGAAAAATAATATAGCATTATCAAAAATAATGAATACCTGATGGAACGATTGTTCTTTCAAAGTATTTGCTCCACAGTCAATCATTTTGTGCATCGGATGAAGCACTGCCATCATAGCTGTGTAGTTCTTCTCCTATAGAAACAAACAATACAATACCACTATGGAAAAAATAAACCTGGAAATATAGACGACTGGCGTCATCCAGTGCATCGTGCCATAACTCATGCCAAAGAATAGCACATCTGACAAGTTCGTCTGATACCATTTGAGCCTAAAGCAACGTGTTTACTGCGTCGGAAACATTAAGTAACTTCATCAACTAAGTTGGGATGCATTTCCTTCATGGCAACAAGCATATTCCTGGCGTTATGAGCTCGCTTCTGATTAGATGATTTAGCTGCAACGGTGAGAGCATAAACAAGAGCCTAGAATCGGAAGATATATAACTATAATAAGCCATAAGCAACCTGTGGCTTAGTTTTCGATATCTCGTGAATAACTTGCTCAATCAGCATCGTCATCTTATCGTTCGAATCGAGTCGTGCCATCAATTGTGGAACAACCTTAAGAATAAATTGAAACTGGCGAAAGAACGGTACATTTAAACCTCTAACCAAGTCTCTACGGGTAAACCTTTAACATTTTGGCTCAGCTGCAAATATACAAGATCGTCATCACCAAATTCAAACCAGATTTGCATAAGCCGCAGAGTGTCTTCCAATCTCGAACCTAGATACAATCGCTATTAGGACTGTACTCCAGAGAACGAATACCTGGTGCTAACACTAAAGCTTTGGCAAAACAGTGCACCGCCGCAACAGCGTGAGTAATCTTAGAAGTAATCTGCTGAAAATTAGCACTATTAAGGATAGTACAGAAATAATTTTTACCTCAGGTGGATGTGGCGAAGAGTAATGATGTATTGGCGGAGGCAAAGACAGTGGGCTTAGGGTTTGCGGTGCATAAGGATTCATCAACGGCGGTGGAACAGATAAAGGCGCGAGAGTCATGTGCGACGAAACAGCTAAAAGTAATGAGGCTCCTAATATGATAATCACAGTTTACGTGGTTGCATTAGTAACCCACTACCGGAAGCGATAGCCGGATTGTAGACCGAATCAGGAAGCAGAGGTGGGTTAGGACAGAGTGATGGAACAACTCCGAGGGGTGATAGCCCTCCACCTGCAGACATTCGGAAGTTGTAGGCAGATAGTTTTTCAAGTTCTTTTTCCCTATTCATTGCCTGCAGATGTGCTACGGCTAGTTTATGCCAAGCCTAGGAAAAGGATTAATCATTGTACTGATTGATTATCTCACTTTGTGCCACTTCGAATCAAATTCGGTTGCTCGTATATAACAGCGTAGTACTTTCCAGCATCTTTCGGATTCCGCAGTCGACATAAACGTCTGAAAAATGCATGTCTGATAATAAAAATAACGAATGCATATATAATATGGTGACAAAAAATTAGGAGCAACTCAATAAACAAGAATGACAGAACGTTAGGAGGAAACACTTATAAGGGAATCTACCTGATGACCCTCCTTGACAGTCATACCCCCAATATCAGGATTATCAGTAGTGGCCTAAATATGTTGTATGTTTTATGTTTTATGTTATATTTTTATATAGTCTGTTTCAAGACCTAGGATTCCAGCGCGGCATGATAGCACCCGCGGGCGAGAAAAAAATAAAATCGTTTT
>JAQGAV010000597.1:0-29971 GCA_034691345.1 Phasmarhabditis papillosa
AGTTTCAGTTTTTAATCATATAATTAGGCATGTAGTATTTTTAGTTTTTAATCATAGAAGGGTACCTTTGAAGGATAACCTGTTTTCAGATAATCGACAGCTACAACGACGATCTTCTTAAAGTTTTGAACAACGAGGCTGCTTTTGGAAACAATGGAGTTAACGAAAAACTTCAGGTAATCTGAGTATACTTGTTTTAGCCAAGATTTGATACTTTAGAAAGCCTTCGTCAAACTGACTGACGAAGATAAGAAGCAGTTCCGTGGTGTATTCAAGGTTATCTACGAACATTTTGTCAAGGGTAAGTCAAAACAAAAGCCAATTGAAGTGAAACAAGGACAAAGAATATATTATGTTAGAAAATGCATGGAAAAGTTTACACTGGCTGAAGCTTTTCAAATTTGGAAAAAGTTAGATCATTTCAGCTAGCAAGAACAACGCTTAAGCTGCCGACAAGAAGGTTTCCAAGAAAAACTAAAACACTTCTCCTAGTTTAATAAATTATTTGTAATTTGTTTGCTGTAAGATTTATCGAAAAGTTTTAAAACTTTTCTGCGGATTGAACTATATTCCGGCAAACAATACTGGACGACTTGAGTATCTTGAAAGTATTACTGGAGTATACTGATACATCGGTTATAATATAATATAATGGTTTATTAATAATTACGCAGTTTAATGATTGAATTACCTTATAACAAAAACCATCAGATCCTAGTACGAAACCAATTTTGTTACAATCGGACTGAGCTAGAATGTGAGGCATAAGAAACCTTTACAGTTGCTTCGAAATTCGTATTGAAACCTTGTTTGAATGACTGAATGAATAACTTTTTACTAAACTAAACACTAACTCACATTTCACTGTGAAGAGGCCAATAAATAACAAAAATAGAATATGATTCATCTTAAAAAGAGTATGGAACTGAATCTTTTTGTTCTTTGTGGACCGTTTTATAAGCTTTCATCACAATCTTTGCCAAATTTCGCCTTATCTCTTATCGATTATAACGACATGTATTTGTATTTTGTAGCGTTTTATAAAAAAACAAAAATACTCACAGTTTTGGTTGCTCTGAAAGAAGAATAAAATGCTTTCTTACTAGCAAGTTTTTCAGGCTCAGTTGTAGCCTTGCAGTTGAGTTACGAAATATTAGATCTTCATCATCTAAGAAAATGATGAGTATTCGTAAGTACAGGCCAATAACTTAATCGATGAGTTTTTAAATACCTTATTCTATAAATTAACTAGCTACATACTACTGTAAGTCTTATCTCTTCTTAGTGATTGCTAGTGGGGTTGCTTGGTTACCGAATTACAGCAATAATATACATTAATTCGGCGTTATAATATATGTGCAGCTGAGGAAGACGTACATTCGCAGATTTCATTTTTTTGTGTAAGTACTCAGTAGCTAAAAGTTTCCAAGCATTACACTAATTTTCAACTAATGCTCTTTAAACATTATTGAAACAATTGAGCTATATAACTATATACTACTTTTTATATACATTCTTATTCAACCAGTTGTTGCGAAATCCGTCTAAAACATTCATATTTTACATTTATTCAAAAAACACGTTGGTTACATGCTAAGTATCTGATAACTGTAAAACCTCGGTGGACCTCATGTATCTCAGTTTGTCGTTGTCATACCTAAAATTGCATATAATTCAACAGTTTTATGGTTCAGAAGGTGAATTAAAACGATTTAGTTTAAATCTTTTAAATAGGCGATTCGATAAACATATATTTTATGTTCTAATGATTAGCCTACCGACCTCTATTACAGAATGCATATGCATTTAGACTCTTACAATCCGCGTAGGACCAAGTACCATCCGATGAATTCATAACAACACATTTGCCGTACCCAGGCTGGTAATCTAGAACTGAACTAGTGAGTTAGCCTAACATAACAAGCCATATAATAAATAGACTACTTATTTTCTCCCTAAATATAAAACTGAGCCAGGAAACCACTGTTACTTAATGAATAAACCACTATAAAAGCTAGAAACAAGGAGTTATCTTGAAACATTGCAAATTAGCATATTTTTCAAACAGAGGAACTCACTGAAATTAGTATATGCTCCCTTCTGCAGTTTTGTTCCATCTTGGAAGCACCCGCACCCTCTGAAATGTGACCACAACCGGGACTTAATCGTATTAATTACATTACATATTTAACTCTTTGAATTAACATTTTCATTACATGTAAAAAACCTGATCTCTTCACGCAGAAGTGAAACTAACACAAAATCTGGGTCACAATCAAGTTCTTTAGTACCATTTTGATTTTGATACATACATTTTCACGGGGAACATAATGGCCCCGTGGTTAGAAGATTTGCTCATAAGCAAGATGCCGATGGTTCGAATTCCCCCGAAGAAAGAATTCTTGCAGAGTTGTTCTGATTCGCCGTCTCCGCTCCCCGTGGTTGTAGAATAGAGACAGCCGGGTGGATGCCAGAGCAGTTTTTAGCGTGCCCGGGCACGCACCCGGGCGTTTCTATACTACGGCCACTGGGTGCTGTGCTATGAAGTCCCACCTCCTATGGTTCCCTTATCTCACTACTTCGCTCCAAATATGTGTTATCTCGTGTTCGTAGAACGAAAAAACAAACATAAATTTCGCATGAGTAAACTAACCGTTGTTATTCATATACTGACATACATACGGGTAATTATTAGTCGTTTTCCATAAATGAGTGTCCCATTGTCCCGTTTTTGTGAGTAGAGCCACGTCTCCATTTTGCTCGGCATCTGAAATCAGCAGTTGTCACGGCTGTTATCATAAATATATATATATACACATTTCAGAAGGCTTAATTGCCTCATCTCATTAAGTTTGAATAAACTTGTGTAATATTAAAATGGGTAACCTACGTAGCCACGGTACATACGTAGGCTTTTTATCATTAGTCGGTGTTGGATTATCCCAGTACCAAGGGTGAACGGCGCCGATGAATCTCAAAGTTCCCAATTGGGTGTATCCGATGAACACTTCAGATTTGCTTATGATTAGTTGAGCCAGTGCCAGTATTACTTGAGATTGCTGAAGAACATACTTTCAATAGAAACAGTAACAAACCTGTTGAATAATGCACTCTTGCGGTTATTTTTATGAAACACAAAACGAAAATGGTGAATGATACTCTTGCTTGATTCAGCCTACGTCTCGTTTATTTGCTAACAATATCCGCTATTGTTTGTTTCCTACCTTCAGTTACCAATTTCGTAAGACGTTTAGCAGGATATATGAGTTTCGGAACTTTCATTCGACTAAAATAGGTTGTGAAACTTACTTTTTCGTCCGAAATTGAGGCAAGACGTGCTACAGCTTTGGCACAATCAATAGCTGCATTTTCGAATGTACTCTTAGTTTCTACAACCTGTAAAATATGGAATTACAGCATTTTAAATGACCAATTATGGTTGAAATGGTTGAAGAATCTGTTTACACTTCGATATAACAAATAAAAACAAAAACCAATGTTGAAGTTTATGTTCCCAAAATGTTTCAACACTCGATATAGCTCCAATAACTTTTTTTATTTAGTCAATAAGGGCCGTCCGAATTATATATGATTATATTTACCTTATAGCAGTAACCATCACCCCTGGAACGTAGCCAACTTTGTTGCAATCGGATTGAACTGAAAGTTGTCGTTTTCGAATTTTTTTAATCAGTAGCATTATAATATTTGAATATATATTCACTGGTACATTATAAAGAAAGTAAGATAAAACTAATTATAGTCTTGAAGGTTCATTTTTCGAAAGATTCAGCTAAATGTAAATTTGAAACTTACCAAGTACTGCAGTTGCAACAATCAGAAATAGGTAGAGAGTTTTCATGTTGAAATGGATTGAACACCATGCACGAGACTTAAATACAGCTGAAAATTGATAATGAAATGTTGATGGATTATTGGTCTTGAGAGTCTTATCTTTCAAAATGACAAACTATTTTCTAGTGAATAGACTCTTATGTAGCCGGATTTATTATAAAAAATCATTTTCTGAACCGTGAAGGTGTTCCAAGAGATAATTGATTCGTATTTTAAGAAACACGAGATCACAGATATTTGGAGGATGAAGTGAGACAAAGGGACCATAGGGAGCCAGTACTCCATTGCACAGCACCTGGGGTGCGGAGGCGGCAGATCAGAAATTTGCAAGAATTCTTTCTTCGGGGCGGATTCGAACCATCGACCTCGAGCTTATGAGGCAAAGCTTCTATCCACTGGGCCAATCCACCCCTCATAATTTGTTTCTCATAATGTTCTCATAATTTTTGCAGAAAACAATAGGTCTTGCTTGAGCTGGGACAAAGAGTTAGATATTCCTATCAGATGAACAAGTAGATGTAATTTCAGACTTCGTTCCGGAAATAACCAAATTCTATACTTCTTCTGCAAGGGATTTTCAAAAAACATTCAGTAAACTACTGAACTGATCTCAACTAATTTCAGAAAGCCGACAGTTGTAGTGGAAAATAATGAAAGAATACTTCAAATGGAGTATACAACTCAGTTAGTTTTTAGGTTACATTCACCACTCACGGAACCTTAATAATTTATTCACTTTGCAGAGTTATTTGGACTATAGTTGGCGGACTAATCGCTTGCAGTTAAAGGCCTAATAAATTTATGTTGGAGCAGATATTTGCTCAAAATTTGCTCCAAATATTGTAATAAGCTCTAAATACATTGCAGTTCGTACCGTAACCCTTTGCAAGCGATTAGTCCACCGACTACACCTGTAGGGTTAACTGATGGTGTACTATAGTTGACGTATGAATCGTTTGCAGGGGTGTACTGTAGAATCTAGAAGGAGCTCGGAAATCCAAACAGAATGTACAAAAAACCGATATAATTGTGCGCTCACATTGTAATAAATTGACCGTTAGCTGCAAGCGATTCCTCTGTCGACTATAATTTCAACGATTCAGTTGAATCAAATCCAAAACGCCGTACACAAATTGCAAACAGTCAAAAACGTGTATAAACCATTTGATTTTATAATGAAAATACTGGTGCACTATGTCGAAATCAATACTTCATATGTTAGAAATAGTTAACTAATTTTAGTGATCCAAAATCGTTCAACTTCCTACTTGGAGACGAGTGCACGCAACGAAAATATCGAAGAAACAGTAGAAACAACTCAACGGGAAAAATGAGATGGTCCAGAGGACTACGGGTTGGTAAAAACAGTAGATTGGTAATAATATCAGTAGTAGTAGTATAAAATGTTGCATGAAATACTCGTAACCGATTATAAGGATATGATCGCAATTAACCAACTTATATCAAACTTTTTGGCCCCCGTGGGACGTAGGCCTAAAACACTTTGGATCCACTGATGCAAACAGTGTTGCCATCCAAGAACGACACTGATGTCACCTGTACTTGATTCAATTAGTGATATCGGAAAATAATCTAACTTTGAAAAAAGATTCTAAAAAAGTATATTTTCTAGGCTTGGGCCTATGCAGGATATGACGAAGTTGGTTATTCCGATATTGTCATTTTTGAACTGGAAAAAGACATGCGGACATTGACACCGATTTGTCTCTCAATCGTATTTCCGAAAGAACACGAACCACTAGAGGCATATGGTTGTGGAAGTTAGTTTTTATCGATAATTCATCATAGGAGTTGACATGCGAAAACGGGATTTCAGGCATTAAGTGCGATACTGCGAAGCCTGCGGCGCGACCTAGTAATTGCCACTTCGTGGACTATTCCACTAAGGTTTTTACTATTTTTGTTACTAGCATGATAATTCTCGTTTAGTTCCACGTTCCAGTTCAGTTCGTTTAGTTCCAGACAAAGGAGAGGCACGAAAAGCTCAACTTCTTCTTTCTATTAATCTCATATCTTTCAAAAAATGCTCGGCATCTTTAGAGGCCTACTTACTCTTCCCGACTCAAATTATTGTTTTCAATTAGCTCAACACTAGTCTATTTTCAGTGGGCTTCCACAGATCGCAGTTTAATAGAGATAACCGTATAGATATTCTACAGAAGATTAGAACTAGAGTTGTTGACTGTAAAATTGAAGCAGAACGAGTTCGACCAATGGATAGAGCGGACAGACCCGATGACTTTTGTACTCGATCACACGACCAACAGCATCCTTGTCCGGTAATATTGGTATAACACCTTTCACATTTGAGGTCAAACAAGAAAAAAAAATGCTTTTAACTAGCAAGACTAAACAAATATGGTGCGCTTTAATATTCCACTAGTAAATTTTAATACTACTTGCAAATTAGTGCAAAGAAATTTAAAAAATTAAAAGGTTAAGGTTAAGGTTAAGGATCGGTTTGATCACGTGGCGGCCCGCTCGCACACATGATTTAAATTTACATTTCGTATTACTTCCATAACTCTTATTTCTCCTAGGGTGACAGCGGTGGTGGAGTGGCTTCGCGGGACCCTCAAACTGGAATTTACAGTCTTAGAGGTGTAACAACAGCTGGTTACGGATGTGTGCACAAGGAGTATCCTCCTTTTACAGTTAGTAAGTTTTCAAAAAATTAAAACATTTCAGAAATGAAAAACAAATATGGAGAACAATAAGAAACCCAAAGAAACTTTTAGGTAGAATAGAAAATTTTAAAAATCAGGTTATATTTAAAGTGTTATGTAGGGGAGACTTCCTATTTGCCCACAAGGTGTAACCTGTGACAATGCTTTTTGTAAAGCTGCTGAACTGTAAAAATAAAAATGTTCCTTAAAATATTACACTTTATAAACGTAAAAACTATTTTTAGTTGATAACAATGTGGCAATTTCTCCGTTTGTTGGTTGGATTTGTATTAAAACGGGTGTTTGTCCTCCAGGATATCAGCATACTTCTAGAACAGAATCTGATTTGAGAGGAGCACTTATTGATCGTATGTTTTTTGTTTTACTCTCTATGGACATATTCCCACATTTGATTACATTTTCTTTTCATAACTGTACTTAGCGCCGGTTGAAACATTTGAAAAGTGGAAAAGACCGAACACCACAGGAACCAATTTAAGATTTTTCTTTTAAACATTTGCACTTGGTAAGCAGAGACTAAAGATATATCATTTAATAAAAGCGAAAGTAAACTATTTTTCGATTCGAGTCCAATTGAACTCAGGTTGATTTATTCAGGGCCGCGAGTTATGAAAATCTCGTGCGATGATGAGTTCCGAGTGTTTTCGGTTGATGGTACAAATACTCTATGTTACTTTGTAAGTTTATTAATAAAAAAGAGATTTGAAATACATAGAAATGGCGCACACTAAAGAGATTCCATAATAATACCAACAACTTTCATACAAGTATTTAAGATACCCAAATGAAATGTTTTCGAAATTAATATGTTCTCATAATTTTTACAGTAAACAATAGGTCTTGAGCTGGGGCAAAGAGTTAGATATTCCTATCAGTTGAACAAGTAGATGTAATTTCAGACTTTCGTCCCGGAAATTAGCAAATTCAATACTTCTTCTGCAAAGGAGCAGTGTCGCACTTGGGAAGCATCGTTAGCTCCCATAAGAAATGATTTGGAGATGAAAGCTTTGTTAGGTAAATCCTGTTTCAGTTTAATAAGGCAAACAGTTAAGGAAATAAAGTACTGGGGGAACAAGTGACTTTTGGAAGAAAAAACAAACAAAGTTGTAGCCATTGTTAAGATCAGAGACCGTAACCAACGCAGCGAGAGTATACCCTGACGTACCCTGTGACCCTAGTATAGAAACGCCCAGATGGGTGCCCGGGTAGTTTTTAGCCTACCCGGGCAACAATCCACAACCGCTCGGCCAGCTAAAACCTGACCGGGCACCCACCCGGTCGTTTCTATACTAGGGCCACTGCTACACCCTGGGGTGCTTTAATTGTACAGCGACAGTGAACTTGGGGTAAAAAATGGTATGAATGGGTATATGTTTTCTTTGGTGGATACGGACACACGTCGATTTAACAATAGGTTATTTTCAGAATGCAATGTACCTTTCCTTATCTAACTCACTAAAGTGTAGTTATAGTCTAATTAACAATTTATATATTTGAAAGAAAAACATTTAGACTATGAAATTAAATTCGGATCCGGATTGCGTTTTCCGAAAGCTTATCCGCGGATACTTGTAAATGCCGCGTGGTCAGAGAAGTATCAGGAGTTCAGATGGGAATATGATAATTCTGTTGTAAGAAAGGGTAGACAATACTGGCTAAATCGAAAAGTAGAACCATTTGATGAATTTGGGTAGGTTTTAAGTTATAATAACTCAGCCATGCGTACATTGTGTTGGTTCCTTTAGCGGAAAGTAAAATTAGTTGTGAAACATTTGAATAAACTATTGCTTTAAGAATGAATTTATAAATTTAAATAAAATGAGTTTTCAGAAGAGATGCCAAGTGTCTTTCAATGAAATGGGTCAGTGCTCGCGAATTAAGATATGAACCAATTACTTGCGGACATCAAGAATCCGCTGTAGTTTGTGCCAAACGACCGAAAGTAACAACTGCGTTTGGAAAGCCATGGTCGTAAATAAATATGTGTAATTCAAAAAGATACAATAAAGGTTTATTTTAAATTAAGCTTTATATTTGAAAATATCATACTGAAGAATTAGTTCACAGGTTTTGAAATTCGACTCATTTTTGGTATCACTAGTGTAACTGTCATCACCGGGAAAACCGATGCAAGAACCAAACAATTTTGTTAACTTTTTTTTAGTTTGTATAAGTGTAATAATTGACTATATCTTGCTTGCTTTTGGATATATTTTTATTTTTCGAAAACTTTTATAAACAGTTTCACCGAGGTTGTTTTTGGAAACTCCATTATTGCTCCTGAATTGGACTTTACCTTTATAGAAGATTGGCTATTTTCTGATGACTCCTTTCTATATATCTTCTTCGACTCGATCTTGGATTTTGAGATGTGTTTCTTGAAAATGATCGATTGTCTATTTGAACTAACATAATTGTTTTTCTTATGATGACGCGGTTTTTTCCATGTTGGCAGAGCGTTTATCCAATCGTGTTGAATACTAAGTTTGCCTGCAGACTGCACTGATGTATAAAATGTAGCAAGAAGCGTGATTTTTAAATCTTTGACACCATGAATCCGATTCGTCTTTCGACTCTTCTACTTCTATTGTACTTAAAATTGTCTTCGGTGGAGGTTTGTTACTGGTTGCCGGTGTAAGGTTCTGAATTCAAACTATAAACAGCACAACCTTTGATACAAAAACAATGTCCTGTAATATTTTTATGTTATCCACTAAGATAGAGAAATTAAATTGTTCATGAAAATGAATGGTGAATAGTTATTATTCCAATATAGTTGAATTCAAAAGAACGACGCCGTTTAAAGAAAACGGATGGCTCATTTAGCAATCCCAAGATACTTTCCAAAATAAACAACTTTCGCATAAAAACAGGGTACGGCCTCTTCACTCTTTAAAAACGCTATAGATGCTTAAGATTGAACTTTTAATTTAGTGTATTGGGGGTTTCTTAACTGAAGAAGAGAACGCAGCTCTTCAGAAGACATGCGGCCAGTTACGTAAGTGGAACATTAGAGTTTGCCGGTGTACCAGTTTCTCCTTATTTTGGATTCGGAGTAGGGCAGGGCAACCGCACATACTTCATTCTTCATAATTAGTTCTTATAAGAGATGCATATTATTTGAGAAGATCATTTGAATTCGTTAAACCAAGACATAAATCTACATTCTAATCAAATTGTTTATAGCCTCTCGTTTCAAAGCGATGAAAGGTGACATAGTGAATATAGCTGAAGCACCGTGGGCAGTATCGCTGGCAGGATATTCGACAGCAAGTAGAAACCCGGATAAAAAACGTAAGAGTTACTGTATAATCATTTCTGGGTCGAGGTTTCCCTAGGTCGCTGAACTCAAGAAGATCACACTGGTGGTTTCGCTAGCTCATCTATGTTGTAACGTTCTTGTACAAAATTGATATTAACCGTAATGGAAGAGATCTTAGCTGACTGACTGGTGTTCCATAAAAAATCCATAAAAAGCTGATCTCCTTATTTTCCGGCTGAACTGCTGCTCTTACTGACGAAGATAAACGCTATTCATGAAATTAACCTATTTGATATTCTCACTTGAAGTGGGAATGAACCTTCCCGTGATCAATAAATTTTCAGCCCCATTAACTTTCCAGCTCTGATTCGTAGTTTATTTTTAGTTTCTCTGTGCAGTGGAGTTCTAATAAGTCCACGACATGTGATCACTGCAGCACACTGTATGGCCAATAAAGAGTGAGAATTTAAAGTATCCCGAAATGACGGCTAAATTTATTACCCAGCCTGTCCGAACTTGTAGTTTGGTAGTTGTCTCTATGAAATTTCACTGAAATTCCCTCAATATTGTTTATTATTTTAGCCAATATTTCACAAAATTTACAGTGTGTTCAAAGCATATGATGAAGATGAAATGAAGGTTCAGATGAATATTATCACAATGTAAGTTTGCTAAGTTTAAAATAAAAACTGGAAAAGATACTTTCAGTTTCAATTAACGTTTTGTTTAAAAAATTATGTAGCGTTCAATAATGGCAGAAATATGTTCTCAAGGACTGAACTTACGATAACAACGATAAACTAATAATAAGATACAGGGATGCGAACTTATGGGGCTGGCCCAGGGTCCAAATTTTTTGAGTCGGACCGGCCCATTCCCACCCTTACACATCTAGTTTCGCTAAGGTGGAAGGCCGTCCTGGAGCTATTTAATGCTAGTCTACAAATTTAGCCTACTCTCCTTCAATATTGGCTAATTAAGAGCTCCCAAGGATAAAACGTTCGTGCTGGGTGATCAGTGTTCGGCTAGAATGAGATCCTCTTGCTACAATAACAACACTGGAATAGCTCAATTCAAAAAGGGCAGAAGGGTTAGTTCATACAAACGTGTTTCATTTATATAAATAAGTTTGTCTAAATAGTTGGGTTTCTGGCGCGGTAGAAACAGTAAATATTAAATTTATTTGTTTTAGGTATTATTTGTTTATTTAGAAAATTTAAAATAATTTATAACGTTCGAAAGTTATAACACCTCAGCCTCTCGTATTAAGGCCCAAATAACCTAGCTCTTGAAAACTGTACAGTCCGTGCTAAAACGTAAACGGGCCTGAAACTTCTCATCCATCTGAAATTATCACTTCACGATTTGCTTGAGAGCTAAAATAATATAGTTTAAGTTCAATATTTGTTTAGGTTTGGGTCAATCCTGCTTACATGGAAGTTAATTACTACGACCTTGCAATAGTGGAATTAGAAAGTGATGTTGTAAGTGATGGCGGGATAAGACCCCTATGTATTGGTACAGACTTCCCCCAACCCGGCGAAGAATTCAAGATATATTCTTATGGCGGTACGTAAGAATTGTTATTTACAAAAAACAAAAATAGACAACATTTTGAGCAGTTTGGAACAGTAGTCATACTCAGAGGTGGGAACTCCCTTGGCTGGAGAAAGCCCGGCAGGGTCGGGCCGGGCCGGCCTGATTCTCAAATTTTCGGCCCCGGCCATATTTCACACTTTTGAGTGAATATTTTCAAAAAAGTTAGTTTTCAGTGATATGTTTCAACATAAACAATAAAGAAGCAATATTTACCTATTTATGTTTATGAATACTATTATCACCGTCAAATTCCCAGTCTTGGGAATTCCCACCCCTAAGACTTACTCGTCAAAGCTCTTGACGGGTAGAGTGTATCATGAACGAATAGCCTCAGCGATGACAACGTTAAATCCTTCATTGGCGAATTGAGCAATTTGAAAATGGAATTTGAAATTAATCCGATCTTGTTTTTGAAAAGTAGGCTGCGACGGCTCTTGCCATCCTTAGTAGACCCAAACTTTGTTCGATTGACCCAGACCTTATAAAAAGTATTTTTACCAAGAGAATATTTCAGCGGCCTCTGTAAAACTTTGGGATAAAAAACAGGACAAGCTACAAAGATGGACAACAAAAGTCGTAGATTGCAGTATTCAAGAGGATGCAATAACTTCACTAAAGGGAGAATATAGACCACTAGAGTACTGCACACGATCGGATAATGAGCAGCACTCCTGCGGGGTCAGTTGTAGCAAAATCTTAGTGACTAAACCAAATTCTGTATATAATATTTTAGTAGATACAATTATAGTATATATATATGTTTAGCACAAGGTGGGTTTGATTTGGGGTGGGAAATGGTACGATACAAATAACGGTACACTCGTAAAACGGTAACCGGTATGTTACCATTCTTCTTTTTGAAACCTGACCAAAGCCCACACTGGTTTGATTCCCACCTCCACCAAGTAAGAAAAGTTGTCAGTATTCTATTGAATAAGACGGTAAACTATCTTTTGAGCTTACAAGGGAATGCTCCCAACTAGCCGCGGCCTTTTGAAAATCGGCCGACGTACGTCGATGGGGAATGGGATGAGAAATGTTTTGCAATTTTTTCCAGCTGCGGCCGAGGTCCCATTTTCGAGAAGGCCGGGCCCCATCGACGTACGTCGGCGATTTTCAAAAGGCCACGGCAATTTGGGACCATTCCCTTGTTAGCAAAACAGAAATGTTATGCCAGTTACCGTACAGTACCGTTTGCCCACCCTAGTATCAAATCAAAGTTACATTAAGGCAATGAACCCTGAGAATTTCGAGCAATTCAGCCTTTCAATTACAAATACGGCAGCATTTGGTTTAGTATTTTCAGATTAGTCGTTTTCAGGGTGACAGTGGTGCTGGTGCGGTGAGCCTGAATACTAACGGAGTTTACCAGCTGAGAGGAATACATGTACGGGGTCAATTGTGCGATTACGATTCGTATCCTAAATATATTTTCAGTACGTTTTACATAAAATGCAGTAAATGTGGGACCAAATGTTAGCAGGAACTCTCGCAATGCCGCACGTGTACCTTCGGCAGGTTTTCAAGTTATGGGGAAACATATATGGCAGGGGAACAAAAATCCGAAAAATTTTCATACTTCCGTATTCTAGCCATGTAGCTTTTCAGTTATTAGTAAACTGGCATCCGAAATTCGGACCGGCTAAATAAGTAAGTTCACTTTCAGCGGAGTTTCAAGTTGGAATTTCGCCATTTGTTGACTGGATCTGCGACAAAACTGGAGTTTGTCCTGCTGGATTCTCTCGTCGCCTGAGCCCTGGAGGACAGCTGGTTGAGCGTAAGCAAACCAATTACCCCATATTTTGGAAATATTTGAATATCTTGTTTTTGTTTTACAATAGTCGATAAAGCCCTCCTTATTTATATGAAAATCAGGAATCAATAAACAATCTGTTATATTTTCAGCCCAACATTTCAGTGGATACAAATTTGCAAGTCTAAGTTTAATACAGTTCTTTAGGCCAAAAGATCACTAGACTTAAATGCGACAACGAACGAAATGTATTCTCCTACTATGGAACCAATGCACTGTGCTACCATGTACGGTACAATTATGTTTCTTACGTTAGACACATATATTTCGGTCTCCGTATGCTAACTGTGGGCAAATGACAGTGAATTCGCAGAAGCGGTAATCAAGTTCGCGGTTATCGTTCACTCGAGCATGAAAATCATCCGGTCTTCATTGGTCTCGGTTTTCTTTAATATTGACCACCGAGAACCTTTGACTATTCGTCTGACAAACAATGTGTCGGTCGCAAGCGCCTTTATATTTACGGCTAAGGCGTCGTTGCTACGTTTACAAAATTCGCAAAGAAAATAATTACTTAATTAAAATGATAAAGTACGAAATAACTAAAATAATAACATCCAGAACTTTGCGCATGATGTAATGACCTTCAACATAACCACTGCTAGAGATCAGTGTCGCGAGTGGGGTGCATTCTTGGCTCCAGTAAGAACAAGAGAAGAGTACGAAGCCGTGATAAGTAGGTTCAGATTAGAGAAATGCCTTGCTATGTAATTCAAGACTACCTTGAAGGCATGGCCATCGAAATTGACATATCAGTTTTATTGCTGTAGTCGATAGAGGTAGTAATTCTAATTCGAATTATGAAGACCGATTTTTTATCAATATTTTGGATAAAGTTATCACAATTTAAACCGTATCCCACTCTGCACCTAGATGCACGTGGGAGGATCAAATCACTAGGCCAGCGGAGTCGAAAGGAAGCGGTAGACATGGGAATTAGAATTACCTTTCCTCATCTCTGAATAGATCCAATGATATATGATTGGGCAATCAATCTGATCGTCAGATCCATCCGCAATCGAAAAATTCGCCAAACTTATCAATAATTTCAGAAACCGATCTACAATTTACATCCGGCTATGTTTATCCTAAGCCCAACATGAGATTGATTGTTGACGCCCAATGGAGTGAAGAGCACAATGAATTTAGATGGATTATTGACTCATCAAAAGTAATGACACTACCCAAATATTGGCTGAATGAGAAAATAGAACCTTTAGACGAGTTCGGGTAGGTAGGTACCTTATGAAGTAGATTATTTTTCCAGTTTGTAATATGTTGCCAGATTCTTATTCCCACGTTATGTCATTTGTTAGATACGACGTGACTGAACTGTGTGAGCACGTTTCGCAAATTTCAACTGGCTACAAAATGAAACAATAGTAGAACTATTTCTCTACCTGAGTGAATAAGAAAGAAAATATATAAAAAAATGCAAAGCGGTGTTATTATTTCAGAAGAGATGCGCATTGCCTTTCCCTAAAGTGGGTTGGTACAAAAGAAGCTAAATTCGAGCCCATCACATGCTCCCATCAAGAGCACGCAATTGCATGTGCGAAGAAACCAACTATCATATGGGATATATGATTAGTCATAAAGAAAATAAAAATTCCCTCTTGACGCCCAGTGAACTAACTAATAACAATTGTCACTCCAGAAAATTTAATTACAACATAAAAACACAAATACATAAAATATAATAAGATCGTACGGATTTTTGCATTCAAGAATAAAAATATCCACAAAATGTTACCTAATATGACAGACAAAATGATACCAGTCAATTTAAATTAAAGGCTTGAAAATACATTTAAAAAATACAATAAACATATTTCAACTAATACAACTAATTTACAAACAATTAGACCAATACCTTCCAGAACTTGATGTTGGCGTCCTGTCCAGCGGTAACAAACTCCTTGTCGCTCAGCCAAACTATACAGTTTACAGGAGACATTGCATGTGCACCTATAGAAAATCACGTTACACAAAAATAATAATTGAATACCTTTGATAATTATAGGATGTTCACCGCTGTTCTGTAGGTCCCAGACTATGATATTGGTATCTAGCCCTCCAGTAGCCAAATGACGACTGTTGGGAGACCAAGCAACGCAGTTGACCTAGACATCGATATATATGAGGCATTCGATAAAGAAACACTACCTTTGCGGTGTGGAAGGTCCATTCTTTTTCAGCAACGGTTGCGAAATCATTGTCGACAGAATATGGGACAACCTAAATAATTGATTATAAATTGCGAATTGCTAGAAAAATCTATTGTTCTCTTTTAACCGTTAAAAACGAATGTTAACTAAGATAGCCTCCCTCGCCAATTTTGATACTACAATGTGACAATCTCTACCAGGCATGAAATAATACTGAATAATTTTACCTTTCGGGCACTGTCGGTGGCAACGAGGTACTTTCCATCATCTGAGAAAGAGACGGCAGTCAAAGCTCCGTTGTGAACGAGCACCTTCTTCTCAGATAGAGCTCCATCAGATAATAAGTAGATGCGGAGTTTACTGTCCTGGAAGCAAGAAAACATAGAAATATTTTACCGAATATGTTAAAAAAATCTGTGATGAATTTAAATGATTGTTTACCTGGCCACCAACAGCAACCAATCCCTTATCATGTAGAATGGCAACACATGTAGCTGGGAAGTTGATTGGCAAATCAGAAGCAAGCCGTTCGTTCTTAAAAATTCGGTGGTTATAAAGAAAAATTGTAACTAACGCTAAAAACCACAATATTCTTATAGCAGGCAGCAACAACCACTGAACCATCAGGAGCAGACGCCAACCCCAGAGGCTGAGATGGAAGCTTCGTGGATGACGCACGAACATTCTCTGAAAATATCCAAATTACTACTAAAACCGTTCAGCACAACGCACCAATTGCTCGGTTTACGTCCGGAGAGAACTGGACGGTGTCGTCCCAGGCCGAGCTGATTAAACTTCCATTGGATGTGTAATTCAATCCAATTACTTGAGATTTGTGAAGTGATGGAGTTACTCGTCGAGAATCTCCTGTGGTAACATCCCATCTAGCTAAACATATATGTGATACATGCTAAAAATAAATTTACTCACTAATGTGCCCTTCGAAATCAGACGTGAACAGATGCTGCTTGTCTGCCGTAACGGTCATCGCAGTGATGGGCTTATTGTGACCATACGCAACCTAAATGAAAATGATTACTATAATAAAACTAGGGCGATGTGCAAAAATAAATAAATTATGGGTTTCATCTAATGGTTAAATGAAAATATGTAATATTAAAAACAACAAACCTTAGTAATTTGTCCCAGTTCCGGATCAATGAAGTTCAAAAAACCGGAAAGCGAGACAGAAATAATATATTCCGCAGTCCAAGATACAGAAAGCTGTTGATCTTCAACAGCGGTACCAAATGTCACCGTCCTGAATTACGAATTAATTGTATAGCAAGAATTTGTTTACTTTTCGAGAGATCTCTGAGAAACATTCCAAATTTTGACAGTCTTATCACCGGAAGCTGTGGCAATTCGCTGACCATCGGGAGACCAAATGAGACCGAATACACTTCCACCGTGAGCAGTTCCCTAAAGGAATAAATATATTAAGATCAGTGAGTAAAACAAAATAAAAATCTTCAAATAAAAACAACAATTGCTTCAGACTAATCAGAATTGTTCACGCCGATAGGAAACTATTTTTCACCAAACGTTGCATATTCGTTATTGCTGCATTGCTGGGTAAACCAGATTGGGTAATTACCTTGCAAGAATTGTCAACAAACTCTCCTTGCTTCGTGCCATCCGTTCCTTCAAAAATGAACACCTAAAATACATCAATAAGTAACTGTGACCTATGCGGTATTACAACCTTTCCATCAGCTCCTGCGGAAGCAAACAGGGAACCATCAGGGTTGTATCTAGTCACGTGAACAAATCGGTTGTGTTCATGAAAAGTCTAAATAATAATAAAGCTACTAAGCCAACTCTACTAAGGAGCTTTACCGTTTTGAACTTAAATGGCGGTCCTTCGAATAAAGCGACAGTATTATCTTCGGATCCACTCACAAGACGATAAGGGCGCTAAAAGTTGGAAACATAGAGCATGACCAATTATTTGGTGTTACCGTCGGCTTGAAGTCAATGCTGCTCATTGGACGCGATTGTCCTGATAGATTACCATTTGAGGTCCCAGTGTCGAAAAGGAAAACATGTCCGAATCTAGACAAGAACCAATAAATTATTAAGTATACATACTAAGACTCTTTTCCACGCGATGTAAACCCGAAGCTCATAAACATTGACGATGAAAAGAACTACATATATACCTTTCTCGGCCTTCTCCAACGGCAGCCAAGCGCTTGCTATCGTCATTCCAGGCAATATCGCGAACAGGCCCGGAAAACACCTGAAAATAGCCAATAAGTAACAATACAAGAAATCTAACAAACTTGATATGTAGCTTTTAAAATGTGAGTGGCTTGGGTGGTGTCCCATATTCTGACATTTCCTCCATTGTCTCCCGATGCGCAGTAGAAACCACTGGGACTGATTTTAGCAACAGTTGCCGGAAGAGCATGCTCGGTGTAGATATCAGCATCGGACAAATTCTATAAAAGATTGTAATTTAATATAATAGATACATAACCGTAAATTCGAAAAAGATTAATAAACGTACCGAAATATTTACAGTGTATACCGAGTTGCTATTGGTGTAGGTGATCTTGTCGCGCTTTGGTGAGGTACCGACGACGACAGGCATACCACGGGTTGTACGAGGAAGTGAGACAAATGCCTTGCCTTTTTCGTATTCCCCTTCACTCGACATACTAAAATTAAGACAAGTCACTGAAGAGCCCAAAATATCTCATATACGTTAAGAAAAAGACAAACAAGAATTGGAAGGAGTGTTACATCTAAAGATGATGTCTATATAATATTGCTGATGAAACAATTCAGACGTCAATTCGACATAAATTGAGATATAATTGATGATAGCTTAAGCTTGAGAAAGAAGCCGGGAATGCTTGAATGAGAGTAATGCAAGAAACAGCGGTGCTTAAAAATAACAAAGCGGTTGTTTAAACTACACTCTGCGAACATTTATTTCAAATCCCTCGATGGATCTGTATTATAATAGGTTTCATTCAATGAAACCTGTAATATATGTCACACGACAGCTACTATATGTATATAGCACCCTCCCTGAAACGAAGTTCTACAACCTCTACCGTCTTCGGATTTAGAAAACTCAATACGCATTTTAGCACCATTTACAAAAGTATATGAACGAACAACAGACAAATGTAAATGAATGACTTCTACTGAAATTGGAGATAAACTTCATTATTCCACATTGGCAACATAACAACATAACAAAGTAAATGTGTAACAAAAACAACAATACATATGTACACAGATGAAACCGGCTTGCACCCGAATCAAACTGATTCAAATAATGACGCATAGTACAAGTAAAAAATATACATAATTCGGAAACTGCTGAGCTACCGGTTCAAATCGTCATGGATTAGTGTCTATCATTCGCAAAGGAGAGAATTGCACGCTGATTGGCATCCATGTAATCTCGCAGCTTAATAAAATTATGAAATGGATTTACAAAAGATTTATTTCAAAACATTAATTTTTGAAGTTGTGATTTACGTTCGCCATAGAAAAAGAGCAGGCAGTAACACACACCCCTTTAGCATGAAAATGAAATCAAACAATACCTTCCTATACTCGCTTGCGGTTCCATAGAATTTGATATGCTTTGGCTTTCTCAGAAGATTGCGGAAGATTCCAAGACGGAAACGCTTTAGGGTCACAAAGTCCGCGTTGTAAAGATGGTGATGGTAAGGAATTGCACCGTTGTATGAACCAACAATCACCAGCTCATGTTCCTTGCATTCTGAAAAGTATAAATTTACACACTCACGGGTATAACGCCTACCATGAGTAAATAATGGAAGAGGGGCTCCCACGGTCGAAATAGTACCGATCGATTTGATGTGCTCTCCGTCCTTTTCAGAAATTAGTATATTCTGATATGGACGTCCATGAGTAAAGATATATACACTCTTCTGCAAAGTGCCATAGCTGAGTCCAACCATCATTTGAAGAAAGTGGGGAAGATACACTTCTAAGGCGTATACAACAGAAGCGGCAACTACAGTGCCTAGATTATCGATAACGAAAACCTGAACAAAATATGTGTGAATAATAATAATCCCAAGCTCTTACTTTCTCAACGACATTCTCGTCATCGCGTGCCGGCAATGCGAGGAAACTGCAGAGTCCCCCAACCAAATAATTGTAGGCCAGAAGGTTCCAGCGACATTTCTCGAACATCGCCTTAGTGGAAACAGTGTGATACGGACAGTATTTCATGTAGACTGGAATCATTTCTAAATGATCATAGATAAATAATCTAATAACAACATGTAAAACCTCTATCCTTTTTGAGTACAGAGTGGATTCCCTTGGACAAGTACAAATTGATGATCATGCCGTTGCTGTAGACGAATCGGTGCTTCACGACGATACAAAGAGTATTAGCACTGTGCACCTAAAGGATGTATGATAAACTCATCATGATAGGTAGAATGTTTTGCAAGGGCATTACTGACAAGAACATATTTTTTTAGTAAAAAGAACTTGAATTTATAATGTTCATTGAGAATGTCTATTATATGGTATTTTCCAACTACGCTTTAATATAGTTCTTCCCAATTTATAAGTTCATTATAGGAAAAGCTATACTACTTCTAACATTGCGAAATAAAGGCGCTTCCGGCTAAAACGCAGCTCGGGATACGTTGGGCAAGTTAATCATTTCTATGACGTTCTCAAAAGTTGTGGAGAATCTTGATAATGGAACGTAAATACAACTAGAAACTAAAAAAACAAATACTCCACCTTAGGTGTGGTTCCATCAGGCAACAATGAGAGCAGAATTTCAGCAACCTGGCCATTATCTGTTGACAGCTTCCGTTCATCGCTGACTGACTGGTCACTAAATTATATAGGATTACAACGTTATTTATTTTTGTACGAACGTGTGACACTCTTCAATTACCGTTGTTTTCTCATGGAAATACTTGTAGAACTTGAAATCTTGAGGTGCAATATCGTGCCTATACTTGAGAAGAAGTATAAACAGAACCTTCGCTGGGCAAACAACCTGAAAAAAGTTGATTCTCGCACAGATTACTTAGTCCACTCACATTGAATTCATTTTCTTTGAGTGGCTGGTTGAACACGTGTTTATCCTCCAAGAACTTCAACAGATTGCCAATATTGACTTTATTGTCCTGAAACAGACACAACTCATTAATTTGAACATAACGGGAACATTATATGAGGTAAAACACAAACAATAAGTAAAACTTGCCGCAACCAACATCTGCTTGCTGATGTTTAGGGAGGCTCGATCCTTGTTGATCTTCTTAATTTCTTCAAGATCGAGCGTAATGAACATCGGATCAACCATTTCTCCGTTGACTCTGGAGAAGTAGCCGATTGTCTCACAAGAGTGTTCAACCATTCGAAATCTAGATGAGAAAAAAATTCGTCAGATGTCAGACAATGTAACAAAAGAAGCAAAGTCAATTTCAAACGTACAAATACTCCGCATTAAAACGGTAATAAAAGAAACTTTAATGGACTTCAAATCATTCGATGATCAATTATGTCTATATTTTACTGGGTTTCTGACAGGCAAATCCGTCAACTACGTGCAAAACAAATATATTAACCGATTATCTTTGATACCAATTGAGTCACACTCTGAACAAACTATCACTAACGTTGGTAAATTTGAAAGATGCATTCAAAAGTTAGAAATATTATGTGAAGCGCGTTAAAACGTTAAAAGCTGAATCCAGAAACCACATCGCCAACGAAGACAGCGAGCAATTGCATTTCAAGTGTAACTCAACTGAGTAATCAAGCGGCAGTGCTCCAATTACAAATAAGAATGAATAAAATGTATCCCTAGCCATTAGGATAATCCTCTTCATAGCAATAAACTTTGGGAAATAAACTTTATTCCACATTGGTAACACAACAACAAAACAAAGAAAATAAGCAACAAAACAAAGAAAATAAGCAACAAAAATAACAATACACAGGAAAACAGTGATATGTGTTATACAACAAAATCGAACTGATTCCAATAAAGAAGCATAGCACAAGTTTAAAATATACATAGTTCGAACACTGCTCGGCTCCCCATTTTTTCTCATGGTCTAGTAACGGCTCTCCACAAAGGAGAGGATGGCAAGCTGATCGGCATCCATGTGATCTTGTAACTAAATAGATATATTAGGAGTGTTCATAGTACCAAATCAAGCATAAATATGAAAATAACTCCTTGGGGGGTAAATATAAAATAGCTTGCGAACAAACACACCTCTTCATACTCGTCAGCAGTTCCATAGAATTCAATATACTTTGGCTTCGTCAGTAGATCAGCGAAGATTCCATCACGGAAATGCTGAAGGCTTACAAAGTCCGCATTGTAAAGGTGATGTGAGTACGGAATTGCACGCTTGTTTGTACCGACAATCACCAGTTCGTGGTCCTTGGGTTCTGAAACATTCTAAATGAATATAGATGAATATGATGTAACCTACCGTACTGGTGCTGTGGAACGTAGCCTCCGATGGTTGAAATGGCACCAATCGATTTGATGAGTTTTCCTTCTTCATCAGAAATAAGGACATCTTGATATGCACGACCGCGGCTGAAGACATATCCACTCTTGTTTACAGTGCCAGCGCTCAGTCCAACAATTGTCTGGAGAACGTGAGGAAGCCACACCCCCATATCGTATACTACAGCAGCTGCAACTACAGCACTAAGGTCATCGATTACGAAAACCTAAATTATTCAACGTGAGATAAATGTAATCAGAGCAGCAACCTTTTCCACGACATTCTCGTCATTGCGTGCCGGCAATGCAATGAAACTGCAGAGCGCTCCAACCAAATAATGGTAGACTAGGCGCTTCCAGCGACATTTCTCGAACATCGGCTTAGTGGAAACAGCGTGGTATGAGCTGTATTTCATGTGTACCGGAATCATTTCTTAACAAAAAATAATGATGTATTCAAATGGATAATTCAAAACCTTGGTCTTTCTTGAGTACAGAGTGAATTCCTTTGGACAAGTACAAATTGAGGATCATTCCATTGTCACAGACAAAACGGTGTTTCACGACGATACAGAGAGTATTAGCACTGTGTTCCTGCAATAGTTTGATAAAAGTGATAGATGCACAAGCGTACGCTTTCCAGGTGATTAAGATATGATTTGACCAGTAAGATAATGATTCATACACTACTAGATTTATTATCGAAATAGAGAATTATACGAAATAATTAAACCATGTCCTTTGTTAAAATATTTTTAGCCTATTGAAGTTCCATTAGAGAGAAAAGCTGACAACAAAATCAAAAAATCGTTTCCCAATATACTATTGAATAACGATGGAGGGAGCGAGGATACACACCGAGTAATATTTCTGAAAACTTTAAAGTCACCTCAGGCATGGTTCCATCAGGCAACAACGAGAGTAGAACTTCGGCAATCTGGCCACTATCTGTGTATAACTGGTACTCATCGTTCAAGGAACCAGGCTGTCCACTAAACATAAAACTAGTTAGAACATTACCAATTTTCACGAACGTGTGGCACTCTTCAATGACAGTGGTCTTGTCATCAAAATGTTTATAGAACTTGAATTCCTTAGCATCACGATCGAATTTATTCTTGAAGAGAAGTATGAACAGAGCCTTCGCGGAGCAAACAACCTTAATAGATTCATACTTTCAAACAATCACTTAGATTTTCTAACGTTATGCTCGTTTCCCTTAAGCGGCTTGTCGAATACGTGCTTGTCCTCCAAGAACTTCAGAAGATTGCCAATTTTATCCTTGTTATTCTGGAAAATGCTTATTAACTTCATGTGTTCAAAAAATCAGCTTGTCACAGGGGACTACCTCATGGAATGAATAGCAAAAAATAAAACGACTTACCGCAATAGGCTTCTGCTGACTGATGTCCAAGGGAACGCGGTCCCTGTTGATCTTCTTAATTTCCTCCAAATTGAGCGTAGTGAAGATCGGATCGACGACTTCTCCGTCGACTCTCGAAAAGAAGCCGATTGTTTCACAAGAGTGTTCAGCCATTTGAGATCTAAATGAGAAAATGCTTCTATGAGAAGGATATTGAAAGAAAAACGAGATATAAACAAGAATGCCTGGCAACATTGCATTACAATGATATCACAATTTCCGAGCACCCAGTAATTGACAATATGCGTTTCAATACGATTTTCGTACACAGCTGATTTGCGAGTAAAAAAATACACCATTGTACATGGTGAACATACGTCGATATACATACATTAAAAGCAAATTAACATAAACAAAAATATTAAAAGAATACTAATTTTTCACAGAAGGTGCGAAATTCAAGTATTGCGAAATACTAAACACGCTCGCTGGCACTAGCGAAAGCGATGCGCGCGCTGTTGAATAAACCATTTCGACTTGATTTTTTGGAGGTTTTTCGGTGCGCTTTGGCGATTTAATAATGACCTTATTTCACATTTTTTGTGACTATTGGTAAAAGCCTGATACAAAAAATCACACATATCGGTAAAGTAAACCGCTAGTTATGAGCCAAAGATTGATGAAAACTGAGCTGGGCTGGGCTGGATCCAGCTTTGGCGCTGCTACTAATACACATCTATATGCTTGCTCACAAAAAATTGATTGTCCAAGATTATTCGATCTCCAAAGTGCGCCTAAAAACCTCAAAAAATCAAAACTGGGATGACATACAAATTACTTCATGATATGAAGAATTTTGCCATGTTAACTGTTACTTTACAGTAGAACTTTAAAATATTTCATTTGCTTTGTTCACAAGCCTTCAAGCACGGTCTATTTTCCACAAAGCTCTTAAGCTCTACAGATTGTAAATACTATTCGTTTAACCAGTTATATTATAATTTTTCTTCGTACTTTATTCTCACTCATGCGCAGCTGCAACATTTCAAATTCTTGTAAACCAAAGTAATGCAGTTCTCGTAGTACAGCTATTAAACGAAACATTATACCATAAATGTTTAAAAGCTATTCAAAACATAAATTATAACCAATGTACTCGATGTTTATTACTAATTCAACTACGTCTTGGAGAACCGCTAGTAATTGCGGGTTGTTTTGCGCATGCGAATCCGGTGGAGGGAACGGTACATGGGAAATCACTCAGTCGCATGGATTTCTTGTCAACCCATACAAGACTCAAACACTGCTCCTTGGTCCTAAAGTAACTTATACTCTACTTTTGATATAAAACAGTTTTATTGATATAAACGAGACTCCCAGAAAGCGGAACCGTCAAAAACCGAACTCATTTAAACTGAATATTTTTACAATTGCATTCTGTAAACATATACTGTTTAGTATTCTGTTAATATACAAAAAAATATATATATTCCCCATTTGCCCTTGTTTGAGAAATTCAATTTATTACATTTGCTATTGGATGAGATTTTCACATTAAGCTTTAGAAAAATCAGTTTTTGTAACAAACCCATCGCTGCCCCGGCTTCTTGGATTTTCAGGAATCCAACTTCTTGCATTTCCGGACACGACTGATCCGTCCCAGAACCATTTGTATTCCGTAATTTCGGGATGCCAGACTGCGCCCACTCTAACCGTTAGACTCTGTTCATAAGCATTGTGATTTACCTCAAGATAATGAACTGAAATGATTATGTTTTCGGATATTTTGTGAACACATCTAGGTTCGAAAGCCCTGATTTTCGATTCCGGAAATATTTGTAGTGTACAAGATAGATAAAAAAAACTAGACCGCGGCTTGGATTTACTTGACAGTACCGACCCCAACCGTTTTGTCACTAACATTTATGTAAAGTCACCGTATCAGTATTCAGTATACGCTATGCTAGTTGTTTTACAATATTTTGGTATATACAGTCGATTTCAAAGGTGAAGAGACCGTGTTCAAAAATTTGAAGGTCTATTTTGCAACATGTTTCCATTTAAAGCTTGATAAATTCCTTCGCTGAAGACACGGCCTCTTTACTCCGGAGTCCGGAACACCTGTGTGTTAACGGTTCCAAGCAAGTTAACCTAACCTGCTACAGTAGTTTGTCAATTTACGTATATAATTTGCTAGCTTTGCTGCAACTCGGCCGCAAATTCCCTTCGTTTAACAAACCTGCAATAGCCTCCTGTTCCGCCTCGCTCCTAACAGGAGCTAATACGGCTCCTATGTTCTCACAGTTATATTTGGCTTGTTCGAGCGTAGCAGATTCAGGAATCACCTGAAAAGATAGTTATCAGAAAGAGGTTAAAAGTTGTATCAAAACCGGGTGAGACATGCTGGTGGGTGCCCGGGCAGTTTTTAGCCTGCCCGGGCAATAATCCACAACTGCTTGCGCAGCTAAAAACTGCCCGGGCACTCACCCGTGTTCCTATGAGCGTCAGGACATTTGAGACTCAAAAGATCGGCGCTCAAATTGTCAGCGCTCAAAGGGTTCAAATGTCCTGGAACCTTTCAATGCTACGGCCATAGGGGTGGGAATGGGCCATCCCATTAAATTTCACACCTCTGATTGCAACTAACCGAATTCTCACCCAACTTCCTACCTTCATACACAAGCCTTCGCTGCCTTGAAGTGATAACGTCCAGTCATAATCTGGACACTGTAGAATATGGAGCACCTTATCTGAAATTTTTAGTAGTATTAGGCTCTCGGTAGAGATAGCAGACTAGACTCGGCTGAAAAAAAACTTGAACATTTGTTAATCCGGGTTACCCTAGAACAACTACTCTACCCGCTTAAATCTACCGCCGTTGGTGGCCGTTGGGGTTCTCTGAGGCAGGCCGGCCAGCACTGCTCGTTTGCCTACCGCGTTTCCACTCATTCGATGTTTGGAAAAGTGAAGGAAAAAGATGCTCTCTTAAATACTAGGTCCTCCTATTCTTTTCCTCATGTCCAAGTATCCAAGGACACTTGTAGAAGTCTCCTGACGGGATATTCCTAACAATAAGTAGAATCCCGCCGGAAAAAAAATCTCTAGCATTCTGCCGGTTTGTAATTCTCACTCGTTTATCAGGCTCCTTACTAACCTTTCTGTCAGATTTATTTCTAGAACATACCTTCGTACATTTCCTTATCTTCTTTCCATTGTTGCCAACTTAGGTAATCTTGTTTCTGTCCATCTGCACAAACTCCGGTTTTCTGACATATCCAGTTGATGAAGGAATTTATTTTCACATGACGATCAACTAAAATTGTTATATGTATTGCAGATTATATAGTCCTTACAGCTATAAAATAGGCAGCGATTAGAGGAAACTAAAATCTTTTTAAAGGAACGGGACACTCAAAATTTATATCGCAAGTTTAATGTTTATATCGATAAATTTATTAATATTGAGTTGAAATATGAAGATTCACTTTTTTACCATCATTTTAAGCCAACTTATTGCAATTTAGAAAGTTTGTCACCCTGCGTCTAGGGGCACCTCTGTAGCCGTAGCATAGAAACGCCCGAGTGGGTGCCTGGGCCGTTTTAAGCCTGACTCACCCGGGCGTTTCTATGCTACGGAAACGGGGGGCAAAAAAATTTGCTCCAAATGCTCAAATTTGGGGGTGTACTCAAGCAAGTGGCTCAAATTTGGGAGTGTACTCAAGCAAGTGGCGCGCACTGTAAGTGTCATGGTGTTACGGGACGGCCCAGGCCGTTTTTCAAAAACTCGACCCGGAGCAGCACGTACTAAATTTTTTTGCTCAGGCTGAATAACTCCGAACCCAGCCCGCAAGTCTGTGGTAAAAATTTCACTCCTGAGAAATGTTGCTCGTTGTCTAGGTTAAAACATAATTTGTTGCTGATTATTCCAGCATCAGAGCTGATTATCCGGCCGGCCCTGCCTGACCTCTTTAATTTCAGACCGGGCCGGATAACCAGCTCTGGCTGGCATTGCTCTTTACTTCGAACATCGTTTGGTTTCCTCGGAATCTAATAAACAACTGAGAAGTTGTATTCCAATCTTTGATCCGGGTCATTTGTTTTCGGGTTTTTTATAAGTTATGGGACACCGCAGATCATGTTGTTTTTTATTATTATTTTATAGTTTGTTATAGACTTATGTGTTTACAAGTATTCAAAACTACCCGTCTAGCGTTCATTTCGATTCTTGTTGTTGTGAGGTTCTCCCAGCACGGATAGTTTTCTTTGGCACAACTGTCACCCAGAATTACCGTTATATCTTGGGGATTTCTGGAATATGTTCGTGTTTTATGGACGTTACTTTGTTTAGAGCAATCGACTCATTTCGTGTTGCAGGTATGCCGGGCCGCACTGTGGTCACCAAATAGGTCAGTGAACCCGGAGTTGTGAGGCCGGGCTGCTGAATTCTTCAACCAACTACATCAGCAAAACCACTACTGTGTTCTATAAACTAACATGGGGCCAACCATTAGCTTTCTAGGGGAATTCCTCTCTTTACGACCTCCAGACAATCTAAATAACAGAATAGTTCTTGAATAGAGTGGAATAAATAAAAATATAAATAAATGAACAAAAGAAAAGAAAACATTTTTTAATAGATACATGACCACTAACTAATTCTGTTTAGCCGTTGATGCTTTCCAGCAGTAATTTTAGTAAGGTACTCCCCCGCCTTAACCCCGCCTACTTTCTCAAAAGCATGAAGAACCCCCTGTCGGTTACTATGAGCACTTGTGTGATGTATTGAACAGTGCCTCGCAGTATATAGCCTTTATATTCCATCTACCACCGATTCTCTGTTTCTAGGCTATGTTTATCAATACAAGTATTAGTAAAGAGAAACCTGTTATATAAGTTATAAAATAACACTATAATATAACACTATATTATGTCTTGGAAGTGCGACCCATTCATAACATGGTACATAGGCCGGGAATCGAACCCGGGACGCCCGTGTGGCAGGCGAGCATTCTACCACGAAAAGCTATATTCAAGTGACCAGATCCTTGATTGTTCAAGCTACTACTATAGTCAATCGCAAGGCCTAGGTTTTCCGCATGGTATGACGAGCGTGGCGCAGTGTTATATAAAATGAATGTACTTTTGTAGAAAACGCACCACGTCGACCGATTTTACGTTCATTCTATATAACACTGCTCCCCGCACGTCATACCGCGCTGGAAACCTAGGTCTGGAGATAGAATATATTATAAGTTTCGGGTTTTGACCCAGCATTCTATGATTTATCTGGGCTATGAGGTTTACTCCATCGGAAGTTTCGTCTTTACTAAACTCACAAACTGGTTGTGACGCAATGAGCCGCAGTCAGTACATGTCGAGGGCTGATCAAAATTCCACTGCATAGACCGGATTCTAAAATCAACTTGTTATTACTTTCATCATTACATCAATTATTAATTTATTTTCTTACAATACAGTTACCATTGTTTTGCAAACCTTAGTTATACTTTAAACGAAGCTGAATCATTTCAATTTCAAACATCTTTCAACGACCGGGAACTGGCTGCTACTTAGTTTTTCGCCGTGCGCACTAAACTTTAGTCACTTCTTCAAATATTATTCGTTATGAAATATACTTTTTGTAATGATTTGGTACCCTGTTTCACTATAAACTAGACTGAATCATTTCAATTTTTGATGAGATCAACATGATAGAAAATATAAGGATCCCATGAATAATAATAAATAGATGGCTAATAGGTGGCTTTCAGTTTATGCAAAAATCGAGAAAACTTTCAACTACGGGACACTACTCGCCAACGGAGACAATAACGAGATTGAAAAAAGGACCTTGTTCTCATTTTAAACTCAAATTTCGCAAGCCGTGGGAAACTGAGCTCTCGGTAACCTGTAGTGCAATTTTCATTCCGGGTGCGTAAAAAGTCCACCACATCTTTAAATATTTGTAACCTTGATCGAATCCGTCAATAGTGAGAGATACCGCATAGGGAGCAACCGTAATTGCAGCTTTGTCACTGTTCATAGATTTCGAAGAAGGCTTAGGAACTGAAATATAATAGTGCGCCCTGGACAAAGCGGTGGCCCCCAAGAGGGTTTGAATCCCCCCGAGGATTACAAAGTTTCTTGTTCTCGCATTCTTGATCCGAACTTCTGGGATCTCGGTTTTCACAAAGATGTTTTTTTTATTTGTTTAGTAGTGTCACAACTATGTAATAGTTCGCTTATAGGTATTTATCAAGAAAATCATTGCTAAAAGAAAAGACCTCAATTAGTCATCAACACGACTTTTCGCAACTATATTCATTGCACGGAAATTTCGTACCGTAACCTTTTGCAAGCGATTTGTTAACCGACTACAGTAAGTCCATATAAGCAAACATAATTCCTTAAAAAAAACAAGGTGACACGTTTTTATGTATATGTTTCTAACAGACTTCAGCGGTCTCTTGTTGTTAGTTTTACAGAAATTTATCGAATTTTCAAATTGCTTGTATTGAGTTATCTTCACGTTTGAATTCTCCAAACTACGGTTTTCTACATTTTTCTATTCATTTTACCGCACAAACACACCGTTATAATATCATCGTAGTACTTAGTCTTTATATTCCATCTACAACCGATAGTCAGTCTCTAGTCTATGTTTATCAATAGAGACATTAGTAAAGAGAAACCTGTTGACACTATATTATGTC